>VWZD01013165.1:0-62516 GCA_013396695.1 Sakesphorus luctuosus
GAAACCCTTCCAACCTTTGTGCTATCAATGCCGTTAGGCAGTGTTGGGTGTGTAAAGCTCTGATTTTCTGGAGGCGCTTATTGCTAATAAGTTCTCCCTAGCTTAAGTGTGGTCCTCATAGGAGAGTCAAAAATCTTTCCATCCTGTGTTCTGTCCAGAGTTGACAGGCAGTGCTGGGTTCATAAAGCTTTGGTTGTTCAGCTTGGAGAAGGGAAGGCTCCAGGGAGACCTTATTGCAGTCTTTCAGTATCTAAAGGGGGCCTGCAATAAAGCTGGACAGGGACTTTTTTGCATGGGCTTGTAGTGACAGGACAAGGGGTAATGACTTTAAACTGAAAGAGAGCAGGTTTAGATTAGACATTAGGAACAAATTCATTACTGTGAGGATGCTGGGACACTGGAACAGGATGCCCAGAGAAGTTGTGGATGTCCCAACCCTGGAAGTGTTGGTTAAGGCTTTCATCAGATCTAGTGGCAAATGTCCCTTCCAATGGCAGGGAATTGGATCTAAATGATCATTAAGGTCCTTTCCAACCCAAACCATTTTACAATTCTTTGAATATTGCAAAAGAGATAATTATGAAGTATATAGATGTTTCATATAAATGCTTATATTGACATGAGAGATTGTAGACGGTATTTTCCTCCTTTTTTTTTAATGTCTTTATCTTTGCATTAATTAAATCTTAACTGTGCAAAAGGAAATGTCAGAAGAGTTCTGGGTTAGGTTGGCAGCACTTACACAGCAAGAGACCTGTCTTCCACTTCTTATTCCATTGAATGTTTAACAGCTTAAAACTTAACTGAAGGGCTGCACTGATTGTGAACAGGATGGGGTCTTCAAAAATGAGCTTACCCTCTTCCAACTGATTTAATGGTTAGGAGCATTCTGAGAATGTCTGAAAAGTGATTTTATCATAATTCTGAATACTTTTAAAAGTATTTTACTTTTTCCCTTAAATACAATTGTATAGTTCTCCAGTTGTTACAATTCAGCCTTCAGGTTGCCTGTGGCCTTCAAAGCTCTTTTATTCATGCACAAAAGAACTTTTAAATTCTAGTCAACCACTAGCAGAACATCAATCGCTTACTTAAAGATTATCATCAGTGCATGCCTCTAAATCAGAATCTTTGCAGTCATAAGCATCCATAAATCTGGTCTAATGCGGCAATGAATGAATTACTGCATACTTTTACATTGAAATGAAGAGTTTTGAACTCTGATTACTTCAAATGATAAGCAAAAAGAAAAAAAAAGTAGCTGAAAAAAACCTTTCAAGTAATTAGTAAATAATAGTGATAACATTGTATAAAACACATCATGTCACATCTCTTGAACATAACAGCACAACATTTGAATTAGCATTTTATGTGTCCTTCTACATGATATCCATTAAGCAGATACCAAAAGTAAAACTCTGGATATAGACTGTGTCAGTTATTTTGAGAAAATCAAAGAAAATAACCACTGTTTTAATTCAGAGTTGCTTGAGTTAAGCAATAATTTTCTTTTAAAGTAAATATTTTTAAAGAAGAAAACATAACTTAAAATAAAACTTGTGCAAATATATAGGTATTACTTCCTAATAAATAGCAGGATACTAGACTATGAGGCAGAGATTCAAAGGTCTAAATTTTGGCAGAGAACTATTTAGAAAAAAAAAAAAGGCATTCTAACTGTTCCCTGTTATATAAGCATGACTTTTATTCTCTTTCACATAAAAAATATTCAGATTCTATTCCCTGCTCTAATAAGATATATTAACCAGGGACGGCTTCTGCTCTGTAAGTGTTGCAGAGTTTCTTGAAGAGTACTTTGGACATTGTCTTGAGAAGTAAATGCAAGTGATATAAGGACTTTGCCCCATTCTATCACATTTCAAAAGAGAAGGAAAAAAAAAAGATGAAAGTGAGAAAAGAAGGATGAGTTTCAGTTCACTACAGTGGTGAGATTGAAATAAAGCAAATTGTAAAGAAGAATAATATGTGAATATATTTAGTTCTGTGGCTATGCAACAAGAATTTCTTCAAAGATTCACAGAATCACAGAACCATGTATGTTGGAAAGAGACTCTAGAGGCTCTCCAGCACAACCTTCAGTTTCTTACATCAAGACATTGCAACTTTTGTTTGTTACCTCTTATCCTTTCACGGTGTAACTCTCAGAAAAGTCTGGCGCCATCAGGTATTTTTAGACAACAAAACAGTATTCTCTGAAACCTCTAATCAAACCTAACTCTTTTGGCTACTTTTTATATAACATGCTCTTGCTGCCTAAGTATCTTGCTAACTTTCTGTTGGACTCAGCCTACTGCATGCATTCCACACTTGTCCAGAACTGGACAGAGCACTCCAAGTGCAGTCTTATCACTGTTGAATAGAGTCGAAGGATCATCCTCCCTCAATGTACTGGAGTATTGTCGGGATGACAGTGTGTGTGTGTAATTCTCTTAAGGTCAGAGGTGATTAATGAATGCATCCTTAAGGACCAGAGCGTTACCTGTAGAATGTAGATACCTTGTAACCAGTAGAATCTCTCCATGGTGAACGACTGACCAATAGTGTGCTAGCACATTAAATACAGGAGCAGATAAAACTGAAGCTGTTACTAAAAATGAAGTCCTTTGTCTTCAGTGAGCCTTCTGATCACACTGCAGCCTGAGTTGTCTCTTCCTCCTCTGACCACTGCATAGCTAATCTACCTTATCTCAACAAAGGGTGACCCCAATAGAGTATTCTTCACAATGTAGCCCAGGATTTTATGCTGTTGGCCTTCGTCACAAGGGCACATAGCTGGCTGATGTTCAGTTTGTGCACCTGTGCTCCCACTCCTTTCCACTTTTCTACAAAGCTAGTTTCTAGCCATCTGGTCCCCAGTCTACACTGTTGCAGAAGGTTGTTCTGTCTCAAGTGCCGGACTTGATGTTTCCTTGCATTTGCTACAGTTCTTGAGTATCCTACTGGCAAATTTTTCCAGCCTATTACGGTTCCTCTGAATTGCAACTCTACTCTGCAGTGTATTGATTGGCTGCTTCACTCAGTTTAATATTGTATGCAGACTGGTTGTGCAAGAAGTCTCTTACATCATCCAAACAGTGTAATAAAAGCTTTAAAAAATACTGACCCCAGAAATGATCCCTGAATGATATTAATTGGTCACCAGTTGAAGATTCACTATTGCTTACCATCAAAAAGGGTTCTCGCATCATAGTAGATAAAGTCCTGGGGTTACTAGCCACTGAAACAAGTCTTGAGATGCTGGAGCATCCACTTCTGCCTCAGTCTTTTGCCTTTACTGGAGGGACTAAGACCACCACCTGGGCCTCAAGATCAATTCCTATTACTCACTGTCCTTTTCTTCTCTTCTGTTCCCAGAAGTCTGTCATGATTTCTGTTATGTGGAGGGTTGTAGCATTGATGCCCACATGGATGAGAAGCAAGGGTCGGAGGACTGCCCAAGTCTTGCCAGTATCTCTGTGATCCAAGAGGCAATAAAGTGGCAAGCAGAAGCCTTCTTAAACATCAGTTAATGACAACAGGTGGGTGCCTCCATCGTCTATCAGACGATGGGTAGACGTCACACCCAGTAGGTGTGCCCTTCCGTCCTGCACAGTGGATTTTTTAGGTGAGGCACAGTGTGTGCAGAACTGGCCCCACCGTTTAAGTCCTAAGGTCCATTTGCCATGGCTGAGCAAGCTTGGACAGTGACAGTGAAGTCTTCAGGACTGTCTACAGCACCCGGTACTAACCGGGGCTGACTCTGCTTAGCATCGAAGATCTGACAAGATTGGATGTTAGGGAGGCATTTAACTGCCAGGGGACGGTCCCTACTGAGACTTGAACTCAGGTCCTTGGGATTCGGAGTCCAGAGTGCTCTCCATTACACTACGAGACCGCTCCTAACTTGTGGATAAAATAATTGGTATTAGTAACAATCAATAGCAGATAAAGCTACTTGCTTTATTTATTGTATTATTACACTGAGATCACTCACAGTGCTAAGCAATATACAGATCTTTGAGAATTCCCTCATGTGTAGTATATGTAGGGCTGAACACTACCTTTTAATGTAGTTTCATCTGCTTAGTTTTATACCAATTAATGTATTAAAATATTAAATATAAATATATGTTTATTCTGATATTCAACATCAGTGGTAATCTGGAAATGTTTAAAATACTGTCTATAAAATTTACATTTTAATGCTTAAAGAATATTCTATCATATTACTTAAGTCATCTCTTTGTGAAAGTGAAAAAATAATTTCTCCCTTTGCTTAAGCAAGAAGAATTTTTTCTGCCTTTTTAATTTGTTCAGTGACATTGCAGTGTTTACATTTTGTTCTCCATTCCCTTTCTAATAATTCTTTGTATTCTGACTGTATTTTGATCACAGTAGAGTAGTATGCTTACAACTCCAGATGATTATCCAGTCTTATGTTATCTCTTTTTAAGTTGAATTTAAAGCCTTATATTTTAAATACACATTAAGATATTAGATAAGGTTTTCTGTTCAATATTTCTATGCTTACTTATGTATTTCTCAATAGTAGAATCTAAACAGTTTTGAATCTGACTTCAAATGTGGCTCTAATTTGAGCACAGGATTGGACTAGGTGACCTCCAGAGGTCCGTTCCAATCCCAAGTTTTCTGAGTCTATGATTTTATTGCCCAGTGGATCGAGCTTGAATTCAACTTATCTAACTGCAGACATAGGTGAGCATCTATGTCTGGTATCAGTATCTATCCTACTAATTTGATGGGCTACCAAGAAACTGCAGCAAATCAGACTTTGTAATTTATAAGGAAACAACCTTGAGAGTCCAGGATGTTGGAAGAGAGTGATGGGACTTTGACAACTGACGAGGCAATGTGCAGGGAAAAAGTGAAGAGAGAGGAACAGACAGTGGGGATAGACAGAACGGGATACAAAAGGGGTTGGTCAGATGTAAAAAAGGGCCGGGTCAGTTAGTTTGTCTGTCTGGGCCCTGTGCCTTCTTTGCTGACTGACTGGTTTATGTTGAATTTGCTGTGCATCAGGACTGCTAGGTCCTGTTCTGCTAGGCTACTTTCCAGTAGGTAGACCTTCAACCTGTTATGGTGCACAGGGTTACTCCTCCCCAGGGGCAGGACTTCACATTTGAACTCTTTCATTTTCAATTGAATTTAATGAGAGTTTTGTTGGTTGAATTTAATAAGATTTCTGGTGATTGATTTCTCCAACCTGTCAAGGTAACAGACCTATCAGGTTGTATCAATCACTCCTCCTAGTGTTGTGATGCCTGCTAAGTTGTTGAGGGTACCATCTGTCCTATCATCCATTAGGACATTATTAGCTCATTAGTAAAGGTGTTGAACATAATTTTTTTGGATTATCAACCTCTAGGATATGCCACGTAGCTATAGGCCTGGATTTGGTGCTGCTGACCATCCATTGTAATTCAGACAGTTTTCAGTCTATCTCATTGTTAATTTATCTGCCCTTTGCTTCATCAGTTTACAAATTAAGATGTTAAATGGATACTGTTGAAAGTCTTACTGAAGTTAAAATTAAGAACATTCATTCCTCTCTGCTCACAGACCAAGCCAGTCACCTCATAATAGGAGCCATCAGACTGGTTAAGCATGACTTACCCTTCGTAAATCTATACTGACAGGTCTCCATCACCTTTGTGTGCTTCATGGATCAAAACCAGTTTTGAGGACAATTAGCTCTTATTACTCTTCCAACAATGACTTTCCTGTCATTTCCTGAATCTTCTTTCTTACCTTTCTTCCCTTCTTGAAGAAAGGAGAGTGAAATTTACTTTCTTCTATCCCTCAGGAACCTCTCCCATTTGCCATGACCTTTCAAAGACAGTCAAAAATGTTCTCACAGTGATACTGAGCAACTTGCTCAGCACTTGCAGGTGCATCCAATTTGCTTAACTGTTCCCTACCTTGGTCATTCTCTACTGAGTGCAAATCTTCTTTGCTTCACAATTTCCTTCATGTTTCAGGGACCTGAGAGTCCTGAAGGTCAGTCTTGACAGTAAAGATCAAGAAGACAACATTGTATACTTTAGTCTTTTCCGTCTGTTTTTGTGACTAGATCCCCTGTTATGTTCAGCAGAGGGCCCACACTGGGCTCTATTTTTCTTATTTTGCTTATAATAATAATAAAGAATATGCTGACTTTTTTTGGTGCAATTGATAGAAACTGTTCCGTTTTAAATTACCAAGAAATGTTTTCAGAGCTGGGAGATGAATGAAACATTATTGATTTTTTTCTGCTTCATTAGATTTCGTTCAGAATCTTCACATCACATTAGATCTATTTATTTTTATGAAATGTGATTTTGCTCACAAATATTTGATGCACATTTCAAATTATAAAAGTATACATAGCTGGTGATAAAGACAATTATGGAGATTTCTTTAAATAGGGAAAAGAAACTACAGTTATGCTCAAGGCATCTGTGTTTATGTATTTGTATTCATATCAACAAGACACATTGTCACATCATGCAGGCAATTGCAGAATGTGTCAAAGTAATGCACTCTCTATTTGGAAATAAAATTAATTGAATAGAAGAGAGGGGAAGGAAATAATAGAGTGGAGGTTTTTTGGTTTGTTTTAGCCTCTTTCTAGACTACTCTGTTTCTTAAACAATTTCTGGAAAACATATTTATGAAATTCATTGCACTACTTACAGCCTAAATTTAGAATATTACCTATAGCTCATTTATTGTGAACTATTAAAAAAATCAGGTTTTTCATGTAAATAATTATAATTTATGGAAAAAAACCCTTCTAACAACTTTTAAGTGCAATGAATGGATAATTGAGTTTCCCTTTTATGAGAAAAAAATATTGTCATTGCACAGATTATTTTCAAATCCTATTCCTAAGAGAAAAATACAAACTCCTTGAGTTTATTAAAGATTAGAACTTCAGATGTATTGCATTTTTTTATATTGTTTTCCTTTTGGAAGGTATTTTAGCCATGTTGAAGTACTAAAGTGAATAAGGATGCAGTTCAAATAGCATAACTTCAGACATCTCTAAAGGAGCTGTCTGGAATTCTAAAACATCACCATAGTAAATGGGGAGGTGCAGTTCATTTTAAAAAACGATTTGGATGATGATATGTACAAATCTCATTTAGAATGAGACGAGTCATGCCCTAGAAGAGGTCATCTCCATTTTCTATCAAAGTATGCTGAGATACCTTATTTAGAATCAGCGAATTATAAAATATCCTGGGTTGGAAGGCATCCATGAGGATCACCACATTCAACTCCTGACTCCACACAGGGCAAGCTAAAAGCCAAGTCATATAGCTAAGAGCCTTCCCCAGACGCCTTTTTGGCAGTGACAAGCTTGGAGCCATGACTTCTTTCCTGGCAAGCTTGTTCCTATGCTTGATCACCCTCTCAATGAACTCTTTCCTAATATCTAATTTGAACTGTTAGTGATGCAGCTGTAAGCCATTCCCTTGTGTTCTATCAGAAAAAAAAATCTTTCCAGAGAGAGTCATCAGGCATTGGAATGGGCTGCCCAGAGAGGTGGTTGATTCACCATCCCTGGAGATTTTTAAATGCAGATTGGATGTGGCATTGAGTGCCATGACCTAGTAAATGGACTGGAGTTGGACCAAGGGTTGGACTTGATGATCTCGGAGGTCTTTTCCAACCCAATCGATTCTATGATTCTATGATCACCAGACACCAGAGAGAGGAGGTCATCATCTCCTTTTCTGCTCCCTCTCATGAGGAAGTTGTAGACAGCGATGAGATCACCCCTCAGGTTCTTCAAAGCTGAACAAACTTAGTATACTCAGCCACTCTGCATTCAGTCATGCCCTTTAGTCCTTTCAGCACCTTTTTTATCATCATTTGGACAAATTCTAGTATTTTTATATCCTTTTTACATTCAAAAGGCCAAAACTGCACACAGTATTTGAGGTGAGGGTGCAACAGTGTTGAGTACAGCTGGACAATCCTTTCAACCAGTTAGTTATACTGTGCCTAATGACCCCCAGGATACAGCTGGGCATTTTGGTCTCCAGGGCATATTGTTGGCTTGCACTAACCTTGCCACCAACCACACTCTTCAGATCCCTTTCTGCAAGTCTGCACTACAGCCTCTTGTCCCACATCCTGTGCATTGTTCCAGGATTACATTCTGAGGTGCAAAATCCAGTACTGGTTCTTACTAAATTTCACATGACTATTAATTGTCCAACTCTAATCCATCACAATCTCTCTGTAAGGCCTCTCTACCCTCCAGGGAATCAACAGCTCCTCCTAGTTTAGTTCAGTATTGTCAACAAAATTATTTTGTGTGCCCTCAACTCCTGTGTCCAGGTCACTGATAAAAACATTGAAAACTGAGGCCTGGAAAACATCACAAGTGACTGACTGCCAAACAGGCCTTACCCGTTTTCTATTTGGCTATCTCAGTATCTGTATCAAAAAGTTATCTTCAAGTTATCTCTTACTGAGACTCTCAATCATGTCACCCCTAATTGCAAGCACTGTGCAGTCCAAAGCCTTCTTTACTTGAAGCACCACTCCTTCTCCTTGCCTGTCCTGGTTATCTATCCCTAAGAGCCTATAATCATACATTCAGTGCAAGAACTCTCGGTAGTTGTGGTAAAGGCATACAGTTATTTCACACAAATCTTGTCTTGGATAACTTGAGTAAATACTAATTTTCACTTGAACTTGTAATGCTAAAGCCTGTAGGTGCTTCTCAGAAACTCAGTCCTACAACTAACATATCCAAGGTCACTATCAATCTATAGAAAAATTTGGTATCCATAAAGGAGTTTATTATTTCTATACCTGTAAATGAAAAATTAATAATAAAAAATACCTAAACAAGAGTGAAAGCGCCCCAGCCCTTCTGAATTCAGGTGAGATTTAACTGTGTCTTTTCAATCCTTACAGGTTACAAGGCAGTTATACATAAAACAGTTTAATATTATTCATAGATATTTTCATAGTCTAATATATACATATATGCAAATTGATGTATTATACGATCCATCATAATCATATAGACAAAAATATATAGAGCTTGAAGGTACTTTCAGGAAACCTCTATTCTATTGTTTGTTGAGGAAGGAAAAGAACACTTGGGGTTTGTTTGTTTAAGCTATTCTTAAAAACTTCCAGAGAGGGAGACCCCAAAAACTTACACTTCATGATCCTTGTATTTAAAAAAAACTTAGTTTTTTTCCCTTTGCCCCTAACATATTAATCATGCACATTGCTGAAAAAACCCAATCATTTGACCAGTCTCACTGTAACATTTTCTGCCTTGTTTGAGTCTTTCAAGATCTTCTGTTAATAGGCATATCTGCTTTCTTCTCCTTCTACTCAACTAATTTTGTTTCTTTCCTCCAGACCTCTAACACCTTCCTTAAGAGCTGATGCTGCTCCTTCCTGGACATTTTCATGATTAGGGAAACTGGGGAGGAAAGGAGAGGAAAATAATTCCTTACTGATTTAAGAATCTTCTTTTTTACATTCTTATAGAATACACTTTATTACAGTTGCAATCTCACCAACATCAGATACTAGAAAACTATTTTTCTTTTACTATTGCTATTTACTATTACTATTTTTGACTGACATACGACAATCTTATTAGTCTGTCTCAGAATGAGATTTACTGTTTCTCTTCAAAACAGCTTTTTAGTCTGTTATAACCTTCACATTTTCTCCGCAACACTGTGCTTCGCCATTTTCTCCTCATTTTGTAGCTGTATATTAGATTTCTTCTCTCAAGTACTTTATTGAATGTAATCCTATTGATTCGGAGGTTGTTGCCCAACAATGTGATAAACTTCTGAGATCATCTTTTTTAAATGGTAATTTTAACCTCACAAGTTTTGGTGTCATACACAGTTTTCATACATGCAATTTTTATCAATCAGGTTAGCAAATAATTAAAAAACCAAGTAGTACTAATCTATCAATCGATATCTACAGTCCTCAATTAAAATTCATTACCAGCTAGGTAGTAAACCATATTTCATCTCTGACATTGGCAATATTTTCCTGTAATAATTACACAAAGGTAAAGTGTTTTCTATGAAAATCTTCATCAGTAGGGAAGCTGTGTAGAAAAAGAGGATAAAGGAACGCTGTTAGGATTTTTGTGACCTAATTTGCTATCCATAAAAGATTGTGGCCTACTGGATCTAAAATTTAGAGAAAGCTATCAAGTGAAGGGCAGAGGAAAGAGTATCTCCTGTTTTACTTAAATGTAATATATTTTATAAAATATTGAAATACGTTCGAGATTTTATTCAGTTGTCCTCACTTTTAGACAAAAACAAAAGCAACATTTTTATTTGAATGTAGCATTCATAAGCCCTATTTACATGAATCTTGCACACAGAAGTTGTGTCTTGCCTAGGAATCACTGTTATAATGTGTGTATTTTGCTGAATTATCCATTTCAGCAGACACGCTGCAGCTCATGGTCTTTCTCACACATATCACCACTGTAGCCTACTTCTACTTACACACGTATCAGCTACAGACTCCACTTTTTGGCCCAGTGAAACGAATTTAAGAATAAATGATGAAGGTTAAAGAAGTAACTGAAATCTGTGCATTTCAACTGTGAACATACAACAGCTGAGGATCATTCAAAATTGTTATTCATTACAATAATTCTGTTTTCTTTTGAAGAAAACAATTTCAACTCTGTATTTCCATCCATGCCACTACCAGTTATTTTCGTCTCACTTGTAAAAATGATTTTATGTTGAACTGTTCACCAAAGAGGATAACCTTGTGTTTCTTTTTTCGTCTGCCTATACTTTTGTCTCAGTTTTTTGTACTAAATAAATTAAATGTAAAACTGAATGAACAACAAACAAAAAAAAATAGATACAATATATACCAGTGTTTTGTTGTGTTTTTTTTTTTTTTTAATTTGCTTCTGTGGTTTTGGAAACTTTTTGTTTATGGGATATTGATTTATAACTGGACAGTCTCTAACAGTTTTTAATAAAGCTTCATAATTTATATTCTTGACACTGAATTCTGAAGTGCAGTTTGTATTATTTCTGTATTCATTCCTGAGGTTAAGGTTTGCAGTGGTTTTATTCGTTTTGTTTGTTTTCAATTCAAAATTTTAGCTAATTACTTCCCTTTGAAGTTAATTTAACCTTGATTGTTCAGAACTCAATAATTTCACAATTTTTGTTTGCTTTATTATAGTGAAAAAATGCTTCAAAATAAATAACTGCTGAGAAGATTTTTGTCTTATTTAGCAGCATGGTATTTATTGACAACATTGGAGGAAAGCCAATTCATACTGGGCAAAAACTTGCCTAACTTGTTTGTGTAAAATAAGCCATTTATAGTCTTAAGTCCATAGTTAAACACCTTCTAATTTCTATGTTAATGACTGGGTGAAATCTTGGGTGGAGCTTTTCTTTTGGATTTGAATTTGGGTAGTGGTCTCCTGACTTCATCCCTCGGGTGGTCTTGAAGCATCTTCATCACTGTTAGACTTCTGCCTTTTCTTTGTTCAATGGCATGACCTGTCAAACTTGTAAAATCTTGGATTCTTACCATTTCATCTTATTGAAGTGTGTAGCTTACTTTAATGTATGGCTTCTAATCCATGGAACACTGGTTTCTATAATTGCTAGACAGCGCGCACCAGAACAAAGCGACTCCAGCACTTCATGCTGTTCCATGAGTTAAAGTGGCTTTGCTGTGCAAACAACATTTTTCAGAAAAGAATTAGAAATTTCACAAAACTAGGGTTTTTGGTCTCTTTTCTCTTTCACTTCATTAACTGCTCCTATTTCTACAGAAAGGTACAGATTTGTGGGTAAAATAACAAATGAGAGATAATACCTTTTATTTAAATTAACATAAAATAAAAACTAAAGATGAAGCAAATGTAAATAAAACAAACAAAAAAATAAAACCCAAACAGTTCCACAAGAATTTCAGACCTATCATATACATTTGTGCTAATACTCTCACAAGCAATCAGTTATTTTAGCTAATGAAAAAAATATATAGACAGATCAGAAAGTCTGCTAAATTTTCTCTTTTACCCATGGGGTAGCTTCAAGATTATTTTATCTATTTGCCTGCTGTTATGTAAGAAACTTATAAAATCAGGTTGGGATTGAGTGGTCTAGACTGAATTAATACTGCTAGTCACCCATGAAGTTACCATAGCAGTTTTGTAGCCATGTCCATTACTATATGGAAGGAAGCACTAATGAGTGTCAAATTTCTGCTGTTTCTTTTCTTATAAATGTGTACATTATTCATTCAATATCTTTCAAAATTAATTTTGCTGACTTCTAGACACATAACTCAGCTTTACAGAAAACTAAAGTCAGGTAGCCATCTTCATAAATTAAATCCCTGATACTGAGTAAAGCATTGACATATCTTGTATTTCAAAGGCATCTAGGTAGGGGGTCACATTGTCAGTGTATTCAATCCACCTGAAATATAGTATTTTGAAAGATTTTGAGTCCTCATCTAGCAGCTAAAGCTAAAAAACTTGGTGCAACTGGAATTCACAGTGTCCATTTTCTCATTTCCATTCAGGAATTTTTAGTACTAAAATACAGGAAGCAACCTACTTGCACAATATTTACAATAGTCCCCCAAAAATGTATTATGAGACCTGAGTTTTAAGTACACCTTGCTAAGGAGATTTGTATATTTATCCCTTACAGACCAGAAAAATATCTTAACTGTAAGCCTGTGGGTATCCATGATTGGTTTGCAATTTTCCCACAGCAGCTTGGCCAGAGTATATTTATGTCTGCAAAGTCTGCAGGTCAGAAAGGGAGCACTGTCATGCTTGAAATGCTATTATGAGCCAAAAGGGGTATAATAAAAATATGCAGCTAAAATAATATTGTTAGTCGGTGATGTTAACAGTCCTAAGTTCAAGATGATGGCATTTGGTTTTGCTTGTTGTGTGTGTTTTGTTTTGTTTGTTTTGTTTTGTTTTGTTTTTCTCAGAATAACCTAATGGACAATTTTAAATTGTTGCTTTTTCTAATACCTACCCATCTTCTTTGGTGGTGTGCTTCCTTTCCAAAGTGCCCCTGTGTTCTAAGAGACTATTTCAGGCTTCTGCAATGAAAATAGAGAAAGAAAATTTCCAGTTATTCACCTGCTGCTACCTATGTGGCATGCAACATTAGACAGTCCCTTCCTCCTCCATCCATCATGAGACCTTGCACTGTTGCCAGGGCTGGTCACTGATGGTCACCACTGGTAGTCCTATGCTAGAGCAGCAGCAGTAATCAGGGCCGGGACAAAATGCAAATGTGAAAGATGAGACTATGGATTAGAATTTTTATAATCTCCAAGGGATCTGCTCTTCAATTTTTCCTTCCAAAACTCTTTTGAATTTCATTTTATACTGGATAAAAACAGAAGTCAGAAGTGAGAAACAAGGCAAACTGGAATTATAGTCATGGCTCACAGCTCTAAAGGAATTAATACCTTTCTAATTAGTTTACAACTGGACTTTTTCTTGCCTATGTTGGAAATGTTATCTATTGACCCAATTCAAAATAAAGAAGTAACAGATGTTTTCTGGCATTTATTTATTTTATTTTTACTCAGAAGAAGGGACCTAGAGAGAGGGACACCAATGCTCTCTCTTTCAAGGGCATTTAATAGGCTTTCAGAAAGTACTACTAAGAGAAAGGTGTTTATATGGGAAATTAATGAAAAGATGAGATGGTAGAAGGTGTGGTTGTTGAGCATAAGAAGATGGGAGGAAAAAGAACCACAACAAAATATAAGTAAAACAAAGAAACAAATAGTTTGGAATAAGAACTTCAATATTTCAACTAGTTTTTTAAGTAATCTTGGGAAAACTGTTATGTTTCAAGGTATCCTTTAGAACAAATAGGATGTAAACCTTACATATATATATAGATGGAAAAAAAAATCATTCTTAGTGTAATACAAATTACACTAGAAATTTATATTACAAATTCTACTGATAGTCTAATTCAAGAGTCACTATAAATCTAGAACTATTTTTTATAGAAAATAAAACACAACAATGCAGTTTAAATTGTTATGCGCACACTTTGTTCCTACCTCTTTTCCTTATGTTATGATCACAGTTTAACTGCCCTAGTCCTGAGGCTTTGTAAATCCACTAAAAAGCTAATGGGCCATTACTAGCAACAGAAATATTGTATTACAGGCCTGTGTGGCTATAAATCAATCATACCAGGAATTAGGTGTAAATATAACAAGCAAACTTTACCATATCTTTTTCTTGCCCAAGGAAATAATTTCAACAGAAAAGTATGGAGGGCAGAAATAGAAGGACTTTTATAGACCATCAGTGCCTGTAAGCCAGGCTGAGAGAGAGACTATAGTAAGATTTGAGAGGGGTAGAAATGAAAGAGCTCTTGATATCAAAAGGAAGAATCTTCCTCTTGTGGTAAAGACTGCTAAACAAAACAAAGTAAAACAAAATGAAATGAAACAAAATATGTCTGAAAAGAGGACAGGAGAGGTTTCAAGTTGTCACCCATAACTATGTAGTATTTTTGTTTCTCATAATCAAGACAATAGAAATACACTGAAATACGCCACAGATTTTGGAGACCATAGCTTGTCTGTTTCAGAAGCATGTTTAAATCTGGTTTTGCTTTTGTCTAATTTACATTACAGAATTGAAAATCTTTCTTACTACAATTAGTTGAAGTTCTCTTAATTTAAGATTAGAGCGTGATAATGTTAATGCATATTGCATTTCTTATATCTTCACTGCTAAGCACTGAAAAGTCTTGAAAATAATGTAAGTATATCTTATAGTATCTGTTTTGAATTTAAGAACAGATTTGAGTCAAATGGCTTTAGATTAAATTCACTTTTATGCAGACAATTAGCACTCCTACAGCCCTCTCTTAGGTTGCCATTATTCAGGTGAGAGGAGGAACTGTGTAAATTTATGCATTGTACATTTTGAGTAACACAACATTAATTCTAAGAACTGAAAGACTCACTTAGGAGGAACAAAGTTAATTTCAGTTTACGCCTCATAAGTTAAAAAAGAAAAAAAAAAGCAGCCCCAAATTTCTCTGAGTATTTCCTAATTCATCAGGGTATAGATTTGTACAGACAAAAGTCAGGGAATCTTTTCTAGACCTTTTTTTTTTTTTGGTCATTGACACAGCTTCAAATATGTGAAGTCACAGGAAGAGATGAAAGACACATATGTGCACACACGAGGTACTATTTGTTAGGGCCACTCATTGGAGAATAAGGAGTTCTGGCATCTTCCTACTAGTATTGTCGTGCAATTCCAAAGATTCTCAATGCAGTTACAGAGCTAACCAGTTTCGCTTGCTGCCATCTAGTACAAACTGTATAACATTGTTACAGCACATGAGAAGTTGAATATACAATAAAGACACTGCTTCTGCGTGAGGGCAGAACTATTGCTGTAGTCAAGATCCAGAGTTTTCTCTGGAGGAGGAATCAAGAGTCAAGGGAGAAGCAGGGGAGTGTACAATAATGAAATACAACCATGTGGTAAAATTTGGCAATATAGTGAGTTCCATCAAAAGTGGAACAAAATAAATAAAATATACCAAGAGAAGACATTCTTCTAATAGAATCAAATTGCAGTAAATCAGAATGTACTGAGGAGATGTCACAGAAAGTGAAGTATTGAGGATATGTCACAAAAAGTTTTATAAGAAGTGTAAGACATCATATGTTCCCCAAGTTTAGAGGTAAAAGTTGTACTAGGTCTGGCTAGAATGGAACTAATTTTCTTAATAGCAGCTCATATTGTGCTGTGTTTTTCATTTGCTGCTAACAGTCTTGATAACACACCAGCGTTTTATCTCTTGCACAGCAGTGCTTGCGCAGCATTAAGACCATGTCTGTTTCTCTCTCTGCTGTCTCCCAGTGAGAAGGCCAGAGGTGGGCAAGAGTTTTGGAGCAGACACAGCCAGCAGCACTGACATCAGCTGACCAAAGGAATATCCCATACCATGTAACATCATACTCATCAATAAAACAGGGGAGCAGTCCTTCCAAAGTACTCTTAGAGTCTCTGTGGGACCAATCGTTGTTCTGCTAGTAGGAGATGGTAAGTGCTTGCCTCTTTGTCACTTGTTTTTGTTGGTTTTTTTTTCTCTCTTTCTTTTTTGTTTTAAGCTGTCTTCATCTCAACCCGTGAGTTCTTCTTACTTTAGCTCTTACTATTTCTCCCATCTTTCCTCTGGGAGGAAGGAGTGGATGAGCAGCTGGTGGATAGCTGGTGAGCAGGTTAGTTGTTAGCTGGGATCAACTCACCATAAAAGTGAAAGTGAGCTGGGTTAAAAAAGTGACATTCAAGGGAGATTCTGTTAGAAATTGTGTTAGTCTTGTGTGCTTCTACTCAGATAAGAAAGAATTTTAATAAAATTACTAATCTGAAGGAAGCTGTTGGGGCAATGAAAAATAGATCATATAGAACTGTAAAATGATAAAATAAGTTATGTGAAATAATGATTGATTAAAACAAAGAAAAAATCGAGATAGATAGGAACAGAAGACATGGAAATGAGAAAAAGGAGGTGAATACAAATTTACACAGCATTATGTTTTATTAGTCTTTCACTACAAAGTGTTCTTTCTAATTTCATGCTGATTTAAAATTCATGTAACTTCACTGAAGTAATACAAAATATTTTCAATGTTTTTAAAGATTAGACAATTTAACATTTTAAGGAGGTAAACACTTTTATTATGCCTATAGTATAGTGTATATGTAGACTATGTATCATACTCAAAATATATATACATACTGCATGTACACATTCTGCATAGATATGTAGTATGCATATATCTATACAAATGATAAATAGCATATATATATATCTGTGTATACATATTATATAAATAATGTACCTAGGAAGAAAAGCAGATATAAACAATAGTTACCTCCACCTTAGTTTTGAGTGGTTTTTTTGTTGTTATTCCAAGACTCTCTTCGTCTTGAATAAATATATGGCTAATATTGTTCATTCACAGTTTATGGAATAGCTGAGAGAGTTTACCTGTCTAGACAAGGAGGATAAATTCTCCTTAAAATACAAAATAGGAAAAGGAAAAGAGGAAAGTGGAAAGGTGAAGAGGAATGGGAAATACGAAGGGTAAGGGGAGGGGATGGAAGTGAATTACTATTTACTCTCACTCTTTCATTAGGAGTCAATAATATTTTCAGCAATATTGTGTCACAGTTATGTATCGTGTGTTGGTAATAGAAATAAAGTAGGCTAAAACAGCAATAAGAACAAAAGAAGTAAACAAGGACAAATAGAATATAAAACCCATTTATACTGGGGTTTGAATATTTTCTGTTGGTTTTGTTTGTTTGTTTGGGGACTTTTTGTGGATTTGCTGTATATCAACTACATCTTGCAAATGCATCTACAGAGAATGTAGTGAATTGAAGAGTGGATTCCAGGCTAAAACACTGTAGATGTTGCTTGAATACTAGCTCTAGGAAGCTCTTCCACTGTCTTTTAGCTGAGCTACACCAGATCTTACATAACACAGAAAGAACAGATCACCAGCATAAGTCTCTGAGACAAGTGCCAGTGATCTCTTCAAAGGTACTTACAAGTGTCTGATTACTCATTTTAGGAGAGCCTTGAAACCCAGACCTCTCAAGTGGCATTAATGTAACCAATCTCCCTAAGACCAAGACTCTGCTCTTGCAACTCTGGGCAATTTTTAGCCTCTGTTATTTTCAAACCCAGTAAATAAGTAATTCAATAGTTGCTCAACATAACTTCTAGAGCTTATAATAATAACTTCTAATTATTAAGTGCATCTATTCCTTCTTATTGTATCTAATCACCACATCTATGTTTGACAGAATAACTTTCCTGGTGTGGAGAAGAGAGCAGACAAGAAAATAATACTTTCCTACTTTTGTTGGTTTAGAATACCTTTTAAATTAATAGCTTTGCTCTCCCCCTAGTTCTCTCTCCTGGCATGAAAGTAAACTTCTTAAAATTGGTATCAAAGAATCTGAACACAGGTTTATGTTTTTCAATTACATTCTTCATGTTTGATTCCAGTTGCAAGTAATTTTTCACCTAAGTTGGCAGCTGCAGCCCTGAGAGGCTGCAATTGAGCTTTGGGGATATGTTTTAAGACCATAAAAGTTGAATATCCATGGTTCAGACTGACTTGACATTGAGAAATATTTGTATTACACAGGGGCTTTTAAGTGGTGGGGGAATATTTGAATGAACTCCTCCTGGTAAAATATTGCAATGATTACTCAAATAATCTCACATCAACTATCCTGGAAACATCTTTCTCTTAGTATATATTATGTCCTGAGGCTAAATATGGTAAATACCACAGTGTTTCTCTCACATGAACTTCTGCTGATTTTTAGGGATTTCTAAATCTGGTTTTGATTTGGAGGTTTTGGGGAGGTTTTTGGTTAGTTGGTTGGTTTGGACTTTTGTTTGTTTGTTTGTTTGTTTTTCTATTATTAATGCTTTATTTTTTTTTTCTTGGAAGACAGTTTCAAAAGATCTAATCTCTATTTTCTGGTCTGAAGCATCAAACTGACCAGTCAACATAATGGGTTTTTTGCCACTGAAAATAATCCACTCTTTCAAAATGAGGAATTTTGCAAAAATATCTACAGTATATTTCAAGGATTATAAGGTTTCCATTACTTTGAGAATTAGGCAGCTGTAACACCCTCTGCATCAAAGCAGCTGCTAGCATTTTCCAAGTGTTTATGGTTCGGCAATTATAGAAAATTAATTTTCTTTTGATTTGTTGTCTTTCCACCCACATTTCTATTTCAGCACAATTCCTTTTTCAAAATAGTAATGATCTGCTTTTCAACAAAAGTTAACACATTTTTTTATTTATTTATCTATATTTGGCCAGGGTGGGAGGTGGGAGGAGGGGGTGAGATGTTCAGTAACTGTAAGATAAGTTCTTGATTAAACATCTGTAAGTATTTCAGAGCATTTCACAGAATCAAAGAATGGGTAAGGTTGGAAGGGACCACAGTGGATCTTCTGGTCCAACCTCCTTGCTCGAGTAGGGTTATCCTGGAACAACGGATTGTGTCCAGATGATTCTTGAACATCTCCCATGAGGGAGACTCCACAGCCTCTCTGGGAAACCTGTTCAGTCCTCGGTTAACTGCACAGTAAAGTTCTTCATATTCAGGTGGAACATCCTTTGCATCGGTTTCTGAACCTTGTCTCTTATTTGATTTCTTGGAACCTCTGAGAAAATGTGATTCATGCTCTTGACACACTCCCTTCAGACATTTACAGACATTGATGAAGTCCCTTCTCAGTCATCTCTTCTTGACACTGAACAGGCCCACCTCCCTCAGCCTTTCCTCATATGAGAGGATCCTTGATCATCTTCGTAGCCCTCTGCTAGACCCACTCCAGGAGCATCATGTCTCTCTTGTGCTGTGGAGCCCAAAACTGGACACAGCACTCCAGATGAGGCCTCACCAGGACTGAGTAGAGTGGCAGGATCGCCTCACTTGACCTGCTGGCAATCCTCTTCCTAATGCACCTCAGGATACCATTGGCCTTCTTGGCCACAAGGGCACACTCGTAGTCATTGACAGCTTATTGTCCACCATGATGTCCAGATTGTCCTCAGAGCTGCTTTCCAGCAGCTTGGCCCCCAGCCTATACTGGTATTTAGGGTTACTCTTTCTCAGTGTCCTAGTTTCAACCAGGACCTTAGTGTTATTCAGTACAACCTCACATCATTGCCAGGGGCAGGATTCTCCAAGGTATGCTGTCTTCTCAAAAGAAGGGTGTGCTTTCCAGTTGTAAAGAACATGTGACATTGTCTGTCTTTGTTCATTGTCTCAGGCTTAGTAAGCATTTTGCATGTGAATCACTCTCTCTTTTGTACAATTTTTATTAATATTGTTGCAATCACTGATCATTTTCTTATCTCATTGCCTTTTCTAGTAAATTATTCTTGTCTCAACCCATGATTTTCCCCTTTGTGCCTCCAATTCTCAACTCCATCACACACGAGCAGAAACGGGAAGGGGGAGGGGGAAGCAAGCAAGTGGCATCCGTCTTGGGAGAGTTTTGGTGGGGGCACTGAATTGTGGAGAGTGATTCCGAAACTATGACACTCATGTGCAGGACCCTGCATTTGTCTTTACTGAATTTCAGTAGGTTCTTCCCTTCCCATCTCTCCAGTCAGTCGAGGTCCTCCTGTAGGACTGTACTGTGGGGCATCAGCCACTTCTCCCAGATCTGTGTCGCAGGTAGACTTGATGAGGAGGTATCTATTCCTTCATCCAAGTTATTGTTGAATAAGTTAAACAATTCTGGGCCCCATATATAAGCTTGAGGGCCATCACTTGTGACAGGTCTCCAACTAGACCCTGTGCCACTGATTATGACCCTCTGGGACCTGCTTTTCAGCCAAGTCTCAATCCACCTCAATGTCCACTCATCTAATCCACACTTCCAAAGTTCACCTAGGACAGTGTTTTTAGATACAATGTTGAAATCCTTGTTGATGTTGAGGTAGACAATATCCACTGCTGTCCCTTCATCCATCCAGGTAGATGTTTCACCATAGAAGACAATCAGGCCAGTCAAGAAAGATTTACTTTTAGTGAATCCATGCTAGTCAGTCCTTATCATCTTGTTGCCATGCATGTAGATAGAAATGGCCTCCAGAATAAGGTGCTCCACACCTTTCTAAGGATTGAGATAAGGCTGACTGGCCAAGAGTTCCTTGGGTCCTTCTTCTTACCCTTTTTGAAGGTTGGGGTGACACCTCTTCCAGTCCTCAGTCACCTCTCCTGATCACCACCACCTTTCAAAGATGATCGGGTGCGGCCCAGTTATGGTGTCTGCCAGCTCCCTCACCACTTGTGGATGAATCCCACCAGGGCCCATGGACTTGGGGATGTCAAATTTGCCTAGGAGTTCTCTACCCCAATCCTCCTTGACCAAAGAAAAATCTTCCTTCCAACATTCCTTTACCCTGGTCTCCTATGTCAGAAACTCCTGAAGTCTAATCTTGTCAGTGAAGACCAAAGCAAAGAAAGCATTAAGTAAACCTGTCTTCTCTGATTCCTCTGTTACCAGAGCCCCTCCTCCAGTTAGGAACAGGCCCACATTATCTTTTGTTTTTCATTTGTAACTATTTGAAGAAATCCTTCCTGTTGTTCTTCTTATGTTTGGCCAGATTTATTCCAGATGGACTTTGGCCCTCCTTGTCTACTTTTAACCTGTCAACTTCTCTGTATTCATTAGAAGATTTTCCAACTCTTTTCTACTAAAAAAAAAAAAAAAAAAAAGTCAAGCCACAGCCCCTAACCACTGTGGGCAGCAAATTTTGTATTTCTCTGCAGTGCTGAAAATCCTTGAGCTGACCTTAACCACCTGCACTGAATAATATCTTCTACAAAATATGTTCCCAATTGCATTTGGATATTCAGGTCACATCTAATGTTTTTCTCTTAGAATATCAGTTTCACGTATATTTAAATAATGAGGATGGTCTCTTTCCTTCACACATATGCATTCTACTAAGCACATTGGACCAATCCCACACTGAGATATCAAGGCATTATTTCAATATTACTATTATCAGTGCAAGCTGGAAGGAAATACCCCCTTTTCTAAAATTATGTAACGAAGTCTATCAATCATACTTCTGATAATAACTGTTCAGGGTAGAAATTATGACTCATTCTCTTAAACAGATGATTGA
This sequence comes from Sakesphorus luctuosus, assembly GCA_013396695.1. Classification (NCBI taxonomy): domain Eukaryota; kingdom Metazoa; phylum Chordata; class Aves; order Passeriformes; family Thamnophilidae; genus Sakesphorus; species Sakesphorus luctuosus. Next base: position 21,769 of record VWZD01013165.1, read on the forward strand.
CAACATTGCTCCTCAATATAAACACAGAAAATTGAAGGAATATTTTCTTCCTGAAGTTTGATAATATTGCCGTTAAAATTTTGTCAGTTTCTATAGTGGCAGAAACTCTGTCTAGCTTTTGAAGTCCTTTGGATCTGTTTTCACAGCTGCCTTGTACAAGCTGAAAATGAACAGAGTATCAAAATCAACAGTAAGGTCTAATTACATTAACTCAAACATGAATGCTATTTGATTTTAATAGAGATTTTTTAGACAGCAGTTCTGTTGCTGCTTCCACTTGTCCTGCTTTACTTTCATCACATTAGAAAAAAATATAGGCATATTGATGTTTTCTTTCACTGTCTCATGCTGTGTTTTCTAACGACTCATTAAATAATTAATCTTTTAAAAACACTCAAACTATCTCTCTCACTTGACTTTTCTGGAATAGGCAATCATAGAACTTTTAAAAATACTAACAAAATGGAATTAACCCCAAAGTAATTAACTCTAAATAGGAAAAAAAAAAAAGAAATAAAGGGAGAGAGGTTTTTTAATTATTGCTGAATTCCCATTTCAGGGTACAAGCTTTGTCCAAGTCCATCTGTAACGTTATTCTTTAAAACTCCAAGTGGATTTTGAGTATTTTTAGTACTTGCTTTTCTTTTACACTTAACATAAACATTTGAAATACTGTCCTACTTTTTTATACCTCATCTTGAATCTCTTTGAAAACTATGTGGAGATTTATTTTATCCATGCCTTTATCTCTTACTTTTTGGAAAACTTCATTCCATGTGTAAAGTGTTCTATAAATCTAGTTATCGTCTTAATTTATCTCATTACATTATTGCATTTATTTTAATATGTTGTCAGTTTAAAAATATTATAATTTTCCTTTCATTATTATGTACTGTTGACACAATCTGTTTTATGATCTTTCTAAATCAATTTAGGAAACACTTTTTCAGACTAAAATAGAAATACATTTCACTACTAGATGAAGTAGTTTCCTTCTGGTTGTGTAGGTGTACAAAACCATGTAAAACTGTGCCAGGAGTTATATGCAGCTGCCATTAGAAAAATCACTAAGATTTTACATGTATCTTCTGACACTAGTACTAACTCATGAACTTTCTTAGTAAACTACCAGATGATGTTTATTTGTATTTTGTACCATCACAGAGCATTCACAATTGAAGATAAGAAAACAGTTTCCTGTAGATACTGTTTTGCAACTTTTTCACATTGTTTTTAATAAAAGATAAGTTCCAGTTAAAGATTGTGTTTTGTCCTAATATTATATTTTACTTAGTAGTCTTTTGAGATTATAATGTCATACAGAAGATTTGTTTATTTCATGATCACTTTCTTTCAATTAATTTACACTAACACTACTTTTTCAATAATTCAAGTTTTCACATATTTACGTATAAGTATACATATTAAATATACACAGTTTTCTATATATTTATGACTTAAATGTGGGTAAATTATATATATTTTTTTAAAATACAAAAAATACAATGAAAAGCTAGGCAAAGACTGAACCAGCATATTTGGAAAACTTGAGTTTATAGGTGCATTGATTCATAAACTTCACTAGTCACTGCTGAAACATCTTTACACGACATTTTTTTTAAAATCGTGTTAAAATCATATAAGACTTATAGAAGTGTGACTGTACAATAATAATTTTACAAGTATATATGTCTGAATATATTCAAACATTGCTTACCCATATTCTTTGCTGAGCAACTGTATCATTTTTTCACAGAACTACAGAACAGCTAAGATGTCAAGGCACCCTTGGATATCATCTCTGCCAAACTGCCTGTTTAGAGCAGGGTCAAGCAGAGCAAGTTACTCATCTAGGTTTTTATTATCTCCAAAAAGGAAGACTTCACAAAATCTCTGGACAATCTTTATTATTAGTCAGTCACTCTTGTAAAATAGCGATTCTTGATGTTCAAGTGGCACATTATGTGTTTTGGTCTATACTGACTGCCTCTACTCCTGACACTGGGCACCACTGAAAAGAGCCTGACTTTGTCTCTTTGATCCTTCTCTCAGGTATCTATAGATGATGAGATCCCACAGAGAATTCTCTTCTTCAGGCTGAATGTTTACATTCTCCCAGTCTCTTCTCATAGGACAAATGATCACTTGAGCATCTTCATAACTCTTTTCTGAACTCATTTGTTATGCATGTTTCTCCAAGGAGCCCAGAACTGGAAAAAGTGCTCCAGGTGTGGCCTCACCAGAGCTGAGTAGAATAGTTTTATTTTTTAAAAGGATTCTGGACTTCAATTTGAAACTTACATCTTTTACAAATAGTTTACCTTCAGAAACATAAATTTTGAAGATTTTTTGTGCATCCCGTGGCCAAAGACAATAGATAGTGGGTATATGGGGACCTGTGTAAAGAAAGAAACATAGGAAAACACCTCAATGGAAATGAATTTTATATGGAATGATAACATTGTATAACAGATGATCCATCTGACTACAAGATGGTGTAGCAGTTTGCTTTGGCATGCCACTTGACAAAGATAAGCCAACCAGTGATGCTGTTGATGCCTCTAAAATAGCATATTTCATGGCACAAAGCACTGCACAGCACCTGAAAAAGAGGAGTGAGAAAAGATAAGAGAAAAAAAATGGTCATGTGATTTCATTTTCTATTGAATTCCAAAAACTTTTAAAAATACTTTTTTACCACTGAACATTATATCTTTATTTTTACAGCTTTAAACTAGATCACAAAACAGGTACATCAAAATCTTCAATAATGTGTGTCACTTTAGCAGAAAACCTTTTTTTCCAAGCAACCTTGAGATTTTTCACACATTTGTAACTGTGGCAGAAGGAACAAAACAGATATGACTTCTATTTTAGGAATGACAAATTGTAACATTTAAAAATAAAACATTCCCTTCAATTAACAACCCAAATCCAACATAATCTGAGATCATCATATCGAAGTCCAACATAAAGTCACTAAATGCATAACGTAACTCCAAGAAGTAGTTGAAACACCCCATATCAGTAACTTATGATGCATTGATTCTACAAAATTATAAACTTTAGACATGAATTTCTTTGGAAGGTGGAATTTTTCACTGAAGAAATTAGGCAGAACACACTGAAGGAAATGAGAAGTTTTCTCATTTGATGAAATAGGTTTCGGATCATTCCTTCAGTCTGAAGAAAAAGTTAAAAAAATCAAACCCAAAAGGAAACAATATTTCTGAAAGAAGATAACTTTTTTATCATTTATTTTGGAATATCAGGTTACTGCTGCCATCTGCCCAGAGATTATAAACTCTTTTGCTTACTCTTACACTTCTTTCTCTTTTAAAACAGACAGACAGATCTTTCTTGACAGTTGTTCAAAAACTTACTTGATGGTATTCCTTCTACCACATTGCAAAGATATTATTAAAATTTTACAATAACTTAGGAACAAATGTTGACATTGAGTATTACAGCTGCAGAGACATCTACAGCTGAGGTGTAGGAACACTGGGTTATTAGTGTAGATTTCTTCAAAGGATGCAAAAATTTCTGAACAGATTTTAGGACTGCTGAATTAATATCACAGTTCAAAGATGAATGAACTATGATCATTGTAAGCAGGAGGTTCATTTGCCAGAGTTCAAGTTTCTCCTTTTTTTCTGCCATTTACTTGTTCTTGTAAGAACATTTTCTAAAACAAGACTACAAGGCAGAGAGTATCCTTTCGTTTAAAAGATCTTGCTGCCACCAAAAACCCCAAACCCAACAACTACCTCTCCCTCAACAAAAAAAAAAACAAAAAAACCCAAACAAACAACAACAACAACAACAAAAAAAACAGAAGTCAAAACCAACCAAACAAACTAAAACCAAGGAAGAAGTGTGACCTTGTACATTTCTATATGTCAATAGCTCATTAAATGGGCAGATATTAGGGATTTGTTTTTCCACTCAAAGGGTGGTCAAGCATTGGAATAGACTTCCCAGGGAAGGGGAGGATCTGCCAGTCTCGGGACTGTTTAAAAGGCGTGCAGATGTGGCACTCAGGGTTATGGTTTAGTGGTGCACAAGGCAGTGCTGGGTTAACAGTGGGACTTAATGATCTCAGAGGTGTTTTCCAACCTTAGCGATACTGTGAGCCTATAAGTATTTAAACTGAATGACCTGTTTACATTCATTGTCTTGTATCTTTTGAAAAAGAAACTCCAAAGGCTCCAGAAGTATATAAAACCTTTAGAGTTGTAATCTGCAAACTGCAACATCAGTAACAGCACCATCAGTGAAGCAAACCACAGTAAGACATGCTGTCTCAAATTGCTTACCATTTTTAGAAGGTTTTACTGAGAGTTTACATTTTAAAGAGGAAGTTTAGGTCTAATTTACACTTAAAAAACTGTGTATCATCTCATACATCAAGTTTTAGAGTACCATCAAGGTTTCTATTTCACCAAACTTTAGGCAGTCAATGACATGGCAATAAGATATGTCTATGAAAGCAAATAATTCACTGAAGTGAAAATTTACTGGTTTGTTTCTACAGTAGTACAGCAGGAAACAACAAGAGAAGTTTTATTGTTTAAACTGATCATTTATACCACTCTTGTTCACATTTCTAAATGTTGCTTTTTATTTTCCACTTTCTAGAAAAAAGTGGTATCCATTAACAAACTAGTTCTCATGTCACCTTGAAGAACAGTGAATATTCACACATTTATATGACTGCTATATTTGGATATATGTGTGTGAAGAAAGAAAAAAAAAATCCATTCATTTCTTACTGAATTTTACCAGTCTCTAGACAAATAAACATGTATTTCCAATTCCATATCATCTTTGTGCAGTTTCTTCAGCTTTAAATTTCTCTCTTTGATTCTGTATGGTTATGATTGTTCTTTTGTTCCAGCTCATAATCTATACATATATATGAATTTCTTCATCCAAATGATTTCTCTTCTTACACTTTGCAAATCCCATAGAAAACATACTTATTTTCATATATGACTGATACTAAATCCTAATAACAATTCTCATAGCCATCATTATGTATTTTTTTTTCTTTTTTGAAGAAAAAAATCAGTTATGTAGGAACAACTGATGAATCTATTCTCTGTCCTTTTTCTTTTATCACCTTGTACAAAAAAAAAAATTCCAGAGACAAAGAAAGACCCTTGGAGATTAAGGAAAAAAAAACAAAACAAAACAAAACAAAAATTCAGATAGACAAGGAGGAGAATTCAGGATGCTATATGCTATGAAAGAAATCTCTCCTTAGTCCCTGGAAAGGACAAAGAGTATTTCCTCTTGGAATATCCTTTCAAGCAGGGAAAGAACAAGAAGGCCATCAGGAACAATCCACATGAATTTACCCAGACAAGATCATGTTTGACCAAGCTCAATGCCTGTGATGATAAACTGTCTCTATGAATGAGCTGAAAGCAGTAAGCATAACAGATACTGTGAGTTTATCAAAGGTTGTAAGATAGACTCTCAATGTAGTGTGAGCTAGCTAAGGAAGTATGGTCTGGAACAACAAACTCTGAAGGCAGCTAAATTGATTGAATTAAAAGGCAGAAATTACTGGCAAATCTCTGGGCCCAAAAGTTACTTTGTTAAAAATAAAAAAATAGTTAATTCATTTTGCATGTTTTAATGAAGTAATGCAATTAAACCAGCAGATTAACTTCTTCGGACAGCAGATGCTATGTCTCTGCTGGGAGGGTTGATATTTATAAATGCCAGAGGTTCTCTAGAGTAAAAGAGACCTAAATAACATCTAAAACCAGTCTTGTTATACTCGTATTTCAGAAGCACAAAGTAACCTTTTTGAACAGGCACAAGCTTTGAATATTTTGGTTTAGCTTTACAAAAACTGCTCCATAAATCCATCAGGGTGCTAAAGCTAATGATGATTTGCCAGCTGAGAATTTTGAAGGTAGTGCTTGAACAGGAAATTGTAGAAGGATGACACTTGAAATGGCCTTGTGTAGTTGGATTGCGTGTGCTAAAAATTTCCTCAGGCCTTTTCAACCTCTAGATAAAAAAAAATCAGTCAAGATGGTTCATCTCTTCAAGAACCATACTTAATGCACACTACCATCTGGGACAAGAATTCCTTTAAAAAGAGTTCACTCCTTGAGGAATCCAAAGTCTTTGACATAACCAGGGGTTGTTTCCAAAATTCCCCAGTATGGTAAGCTACAGAAGACCCTCAAAACAGAACTTTTGTTGTTGTTATAATTTTTGCTTGCTTTGTTCATGCTGTAGTAATGGCTAAATCAGGGCATTACATTTATATGGGAAATGGAAGGATAAAATTTACTTCTGACTTTTGCATCATCTAGTTTCTGTTTTCACTTCTTAATGACGATGGGGAATAATTACATGCTACAGAAAGAATATTTTTGCAAATGATGATAGAAGCTGGTGACCCAGCTATAATTCTAACAGATCTGATGGTAAATAATTATGTCAGAGTTCATTACAGATCAGAGAGTAATTGAAACTAGTAGATGTAAGTTTGAGTTTGTGCAGCGATCCTCATGGGGCTTTTTGTTTTGTTTTTAATGCAATCCATTTGAAACACACAAGATTCTACATAGTAAAAGTAGAGTGAATCCTGAAAGTCAATCTTTGGAGCTCTTTCATGATTAAATACATAGTAAAGCCAGAAATTGTCGAGGCTATGTGCCAAAAAGCTATTTGACAAAGAAGCTATTTTTATGATAACAGATTATTTGTGAAGCGGTAAAGATTTATACAAATGTATTATTTAGCTATGAATGGTTGCCATGGAAAAATGAAATAAAATGCAGTCTGTGAGTGTTAAACATCTGTTGTTATTCCTACTGCTATTTTTCATTTTACTGAAAGAGAACTCACATAGGTAACATATAAACTCTTTTTTTGTGATTGCATAACTAAAGTCTTAAATAAGCAAATAAATTATGAGCAACATATGAAAAAAATAATGCATCTGTCCACATGAAAAAAAGAAACCTTGTAATGAAAATATTAATTAAAACATTAATTCCTTAAATATTTGTAAGAACAGGGTCTTTTGATAGGACTATCCAGAAAGTGAACAATAAAATGTACAAAATGTCTAGTGGAAATTGAATTAATCTGTCTTAAGATGACTTCTCTACACAGTTCTAATCCATAATATTTTAATACATTAAACAAGTTAATAATTTTTTTGCATTTGATTTTGAACAGTAAGTAGGAGAGGACAGTCTCCCTCTATATGAACTACTATACAGTGAAAATACTCATTTCAAAGTGCCTAATAAGGCAGTTGTTACAAACTATCTGCTAGCTGTTTTATTGAAAAACCTGCTTTGTTAGATAGCTGTGAAGGAACCACTAAACCCAAGCTTTTATGTTTTTATAAAGTTGCCAGCTACACTTTTTATGATCCCGTATACCTCTTTACGAGTGTAATAAAAGGTGACTAGCATTCATGTGTGTGTTTGATTGTGTTGACTGCAAGCAGTGTAATGAGGTCCACAGGAGCTCTCTTTGTACAGCTGACTGACTCTGGTTTTTTCACTCATTATTTTTTCTCACTATGACTTTGAATAACTAAAAAATATATAGAAATAGCAAGTATATAAATTTTGATATTACATTCATTTTAAGCAACATAAACCAATAACCTCCAAATTACTGTACACTGGAACAGATTGCCCAGAGAAGTTGTAGAATCTCCCTCACTGGATACATTCAAGAACCATCTGGATGAAATCCTGTGCAATGTGCTCTAGGATAATCCTGCCTGAGTAGGGAAGTTGGACCAGATGACCCCCTGTGGCCCCTTCCAACCTTACCCATTCTGTGATTCTCTGATACTTATGCATGTGCACATGCTTCTGCATGTCCACACATGTGTACGTGCACACTTACAAGTATACAGAAGAAGATTTCTTACAGAAGAGAAGCAATCTGGGACAAAAACTAGGATTGCAAATAGACTTGTCAAATCATGCCAGATCCTGTGAATCAACATGCCCAGCTGAAACTAAGCCCTATGTGTCTCTTTCTTTCAAATTGTGATGGTGTGGAAATGCATCAGAGGAGAGATATAAAGGTAGAAGACATGTAGATGTGGGATAACAGGAGAAATTCAGATATTTAACAGTACCTCTGGGCACAGTGAATGAGTAGAATATTAATGGATCTCATTAATCTGTGACTTACTTTCTTTTGGGCAAGCAGGGGGTGAAAGCAATGTGTAATCACAAAATTACAGAATGTGCTGAGTTGGAAGGGACCCACAAGAATCATCTAGTCCAGCTCTTGGCCCTGCACAGTACCATGTCCAAGAGTCACACCACGTGCCTGAGAGTGTTGTCCAAGTGTTTCTTTAGCTCTGTCAGACTTGGTGCTCTGACCATTTCCCTGGGAAGCCTGTTGCAGTGCACAATCACCCTCTGGGTGGAGAACCTTTTTCCAAGATCCAACCTAAACCTCCCCTGACACAACCTCAGGCCATTCCCTTTGGTCCTGTCATCGGTTACCATAGAGAAGAGATCAGTGCCTGCCCTTCCTCTTTCCCTCACAAGGAAGTTGTAACTGCAATGAGGTCTCCCCTCAGTCTCCTCTTTTCCAGGCTGAATAGACGAAGTGACCTCAGCTGTTCCTCATACGGATTCCCCTCAAGGCCCTTCATCATCTTCTTTGCCCTCTTTTGGANCCTTCCTCATCTTCTTTGCCCTCTTTTGGATGCTCTCTAAAGAGCTTAATATCTTTCATATATGCAGCAATGAAAACTGCACAAAATATTCAAGGTGAGGCTGTCTCAGCGCAGAATAAGAGTGGGACAATGCCCTCCTTTGACTGGCTGCCAATTCTTCGCCTGATGCCCCTCAGGACACAGTTGGCCCCCCTGGCTGCCAGGGCAATGCTGACTCATATTCTACTTTCCATAGATCAGGACTTCCAGGTGCCTTTCTGTGACACTGTTTTCCAGCATCCGATTCCCCAGTCTGTACAAACATACGGCGTTGCTGCATCCCAGGTGCAGAATCCAGCACTTTCCCTTGTTGGACTGCATATGGTTGGTGATTGCCCAGTCCTTTAATTTGTTGAGGCCTCCCTTGCCAGCTGTGAGCTCCATACACTCTAAGCCTTCTATGACATACAGTGCCACTCCTTTGTCTCTTCTGCCCTATCCATCTCTCCTGAAGAGCCTGTAGCCATCCAACAGGGCTCTCTAATCACAGGTCTCATCCCACAGTTGTCACTTTTGCCAAGGAGCTTTGAGCTCCTCTGTTTTGTTCCTCATGCTACATGCATTGGTGTAGAAACATTTCAGATGTGGTACATGTAGCCAGCATCTCCTGAGGTAGATTGAGGGATTCCATTAGTGCTCATTTTCTCAAGTTTTGGCATACCATCCCACCATTCATCACTGGTAAACCTGATTTTGCCCCTTTCCTCCTTCCAAACTACTTTAAGACTCAATTAATGAGCTTTAAAGTTCTAGCTTCTGTTCTAGAACTCTTTTTCCTCTCTGGTGTCAGTAGACCAGGTTTTGAGTAGCTCATCCCATGGTTAAAAACCCCAATTTTTTTTCCAATTACATCAACCTTAAAGTCACTCATTGACTTGATGGACCTGCCTATTCTTATTAATATTATTCCTTGTTACGGGAAGGATCAAGGAAATCACTACCTCTGCTCCTGATGCCTCTCCCAGTCATCCCAAATAATGGTCTCAGATGATGAGAATTTCCGCTTTAATTGAACTAGGAATTAAATAGCTCTGTAATTCAGTGGAGAAAGGTTGCAATTTTTTCCCTGTTACACTTTAATGTGCTACAAAAAAGATATATATTTCCACTCACATAAACTTAAATGTGTAATTTCTAAATGAAACTAATAAATACACAAATAAAGCCTTTTAATTTGGAACAGTAGAAACATACTGTTCATATTCTTTTGAAAAATTTGTCAAGTGTTTATTGCTTCTTTGAGATAAGGGTTCTGGTTTCAGCATTAGGGACATTAAGATGTTAATCTCTCAACCCTGACTATACCATACTTCTGAGGAGCAATACTACGTTCAATTGCCCTCTACAGGTAACCATGAGTTTAAAAAAAAACTTTAAAAAAGACATCTGGCATCCCCATGATGTCTCATAATCTATATCATAATCCAGTGTTGCACATGTTGCTCTGTACTATATCATTCCTTTCTATCATTATCATATTCATATGGAAACAATATTTAAAAACATCATTATGAGTAATCTGTTCTTTTCAAATTACCTTAACTGGTTCCATAGTTTACTTTTCCTCCTGTCTGGATTTAATTCTTAATGCCTGAACCTCCTCACTGATGATTCAATGCTTATTTTGTACTCTATTATTTTTGTTAACTAGTAGCAGTTAGGATTTAAATTAAAAGGTAATGACACACAAAGAGAAAGTTTAATGGTGGGAAACATTTATATTTTAAAAAGTAGGGATAGGAAATTGAATGGATGGAAGAGAGACATAAAAAATTAAATATGTTAAATCATATGAAAAAGAAATTACAAATAGAAAGCATGCATATCAGTTAAGAAATTGTAATGAGGAAACTGAGATAATAAGAAAATAGCCAACTTGCAGTTAAAAAAAAAAACAAACAAAACAAGTAACAAAACAAAACAATGAAACTGAATCGCAATACCTCTTAAAACCACATAAAATCTCTATATAGACTCCTTAATTTCAGCCCTGAAATACATACTCTAAAGCAATTACATTTTATATTGAATATATTTAAGTCTGTTTTCAATAATTATTAGAAAGCTTCTTCAGCAGTGCTTCCACTGAATTCTACATCAAATAACATTTTATAGAAATAGGTATTTCATCTATTTTATAGTATTGGATTTTTTAAAATACATTATTATAATATGCTTAATTAAATGCAGTTAAAGATAGCACATTTGAAATAAGCTATCTTCCTGTACTACTGTAGTAGATTCACTCTGGCTGAAGGCTAAGCCCTCAGCCAGCCACTCACTCACTTCTCTAGCTTGAGTGAAGACTCCCCTAAGAAAGCATGAGCAGAAAACTCCCATGTTGAGACAAAGACAGTTTAATAAGTGAGGCAAAGAAAGTTTCCAACATAAGCAAATCAAAGAAAGAATTAATTCACTACTTCTTATCAGCAGGCAGATGTCCAGCCACCACCTGGAAAGGAGGGCTTCAGCATGTGTGACAGCACAAATGCCATAATCCTGAACACATTCCCTTCCTTCTGAGCTTTTATAGCTTAGCATGGAGCCATATGGTATGGTTATCCCTTTGGGCAGTTGGGGCCAGCTGTCCTGGATGTTCTTCCCAGCATCTTGTGCACCCTCATCTTACTTACTGTGGGGCAGAGTGAGAAACAGGGAAGTCCTGGATGCTGTGTAAGCGTTCTTCAGCAATAGTTAAAACCGTGGTGTATTGTCAACACCATTTTTGTTACAAATGTAACGCCCACCAGCATGCTGGTGGTATGAAGAAAGTTGATTAACCCAGTGCAGCTACTGTCAGCTTAAGGAGAAAGTTTTAACCAAGAAATACTGAACAATTTGTTCTGGTTTGTCCTCACTGATATTTTTCTGGACAGTGGTACAGAGCATACATCAAACAATAGACATCATTTTTATTATCTGATCATGTAAGAATTAAGAGATGAATCTGTTTCTCCAACAGGTTTATTGTAATTTTCACTAAAACTGATGTTCAGATTTCCAAAGAACCCTCTGTTCCTCTCTTCTTTCTTTCAGATTGGTTTATTTTTTCAGCAGTTTCTAAAAAAGATATTTCAAAGTGCTGTGAAGAAAATTAACTTCCAAGGAGACACTACTGTGTGGCATGTATGAGAAATGTTAACACCTATCTGCTTTACAAGTACTTTCAAAACTTGTCACTTCATGGCTTTAAGGGCATAGATGAGCTGGGAACTACAAAATGGGTAATTCTCATTTTATAGGTGTGCCTAAGGAAAATAAACATAATTTATTGCATTTGTTTTGGTTGTCATGGATATAAGAAGCAGTAGTGACTCTTTCCATAACCTGTAATTGGACAAACATCAAAAAGGCCAATGAAACAGGCAGTGATGAAAGACAATGATATTTAAAACCATAAAAAGCAGACTGAACTTTAAAATCAGTCTCCTTGTAGGTGGACATGCATAATCCAGAGCCTTATATCCTAATTACATCACAGACTTCTGATAAGCAAGAATTTGGAGGACATACTTCCTTTCAGTTCTGCTCAATACTTCTGGTAGGTCATTTTCATTCTGCTTTGGTATCTGTACAAATACCCTTCCTTACAATTGCACAAAGAAAGGGTGGGTATTGGCTGTAGGGCAGGGATATTTACTATGCATTCTGCTAAAATTATCAAGAAATTTATTTCACATCAGGATTTTTTGATTTCTCTTTACAGGGACTTGTCCTTGAATCCACCCTAACACTAGGAATTTAAATGAAGACCTTGAGCTTGGAGCAGAAAGCCTGATAAACCTGAGCATTGGGCCAATAGAGTTTGCATGGTGTTCAAGGATCAGAAATGCAAAGACCTGCATCTGAGAGAGAATCAGAGCACATACAAGCAGGGGAATCTGGGAAGCACCTGGCTGAAAAGGTGTTCTGGTGGAAAGAAAAAGAGAAACATGGTGAACACTCAGCTGAATATGAGCTAACAGTGTGCTTTTGTCTCAAATAAAAAAAAAAGAAAAAATCTTTCCCCTCTATGTAAGGGAAGTATGACCAGCAGAATGAAGAAAATTTTTATTCCTCTCTACTTAGCCCTGGTGAGGTTGTATCTGGAACACTGCATCCAGTTTTGGGTTCCCCTAATCAAAACAAATGTGGAGAAACTGGAGAAGGCTACCATCTTGATCTGGAGCCTAGAGGAATTTAAAAGCAGAGAGGGAGAGAGCTGGTTTTCTTCAATCTTGCATGGAGAAGCCTAAGGCAAGATATAATAATGACCCATAACTACCTGACAGGCAGTTACTGTGACAGAGATTTGGTTTTAATTATATTAAAATATAAATTACTGATATACTTTATAAGCTAAATGACTTTGTAACATTATTTTAATGCATGATAACTGTATACAGTAATAGACTTGTGGTGTTTCAATCCATTTGCAGTACAGCTGAAGACAGTTACATTATTTATGAAAATCTTGACAAAAATTGCTAAGAGCAATTATTTTTTCAGAAAGCAAATTCATGTCTTACTCCTACTTATTGATATTTATCAAACTTTGAAATAGAATTATACAATGAAAATTGTGACTTATAGAACTTTCAGGTATTTATGGCTTTGCTAACCATTTGATAGGAATAATTTCATTTAATAATTAATTTTTAATATAATTTCAATTTAACTGGTTATTGAGACTTTCCTCTTAAGTAATTGCTCCTTCACCAAATAATTATCTTGGACAGGTCAATATTGTTTACATTCATCTTAAATGTTACTTTTATAAACATCAATATATTATTTTGCATAATAATCTCTATTTCCATCATGGACAATACATTGTCACATTTTTTCCCCAGATATTTCTTCAAGTAGTAATTGAATTTGGGTGGCATTTAGAAGATCTGAATTCTATATTCAGAACAAACAGGGGCTCCAAGAAAATCTATTAAATTGCCTGCTTTTTAGAATAATCTCACCTATCACTAAGTGGCTTAGTTTGTTTGTGTTTAGCATGGGAGAATCTAGGTTGCATTTCAAGATGGAAAGATATTTACCTTGGGAATCCTGAGGGTTTGTTCTCTCCCTCTTTCTTGATAACTACAGAGAGAAATTATGTTAATTCAACTTTGAGACCATATTGACAAAAATATTTCATTGACTGCAAGATAAGATAAACTGAAGCTGGGATTTACTAAAAGTGTTTAGTAAATGAAAATCAGATTTCACATAAGTTAGTAAAATTTATCAATGTATTCTGTTCTGAATTAAAATGCAAATTAAATCATGAAATATAAATTACCTCTCTCTACAGTGAGACAACCTTAAAAAATTCTGAATTAACCCAAGCTAGAGAAACTTCCTTTTACACCTTTATACATTATATGCATTAAGAAAAAGCATAGGTTTATCTTTAATAACAGGGAAGGAGGGAAGAAGGAAGGAGGGAATGGATTGAAAAAAAGAGAGGGAGGCAGGAAGGCATATAGGAAGGCACCCAGGTCAGTATGCTTACACAGTCTTTGATAATGGGGATATAGTAAAAAATTTTCAACTGAAAAAAAATAATCCATAACAAGTATTTATAATTTACTAATGTGTGGGGTTTTTTTTTATTAGTACTTTCCTTTCTTTTATTTCTCACTGTCCTTCTCCATTATTAGTTGCAATAAATTACATTTTTTTAAGTTCAGTCTATTTTGCTTGTGGCAGTAATCTTTTCTGTCCTTACTTTGACCCATGAATTTTCTAATTGTCATTACTTCACCTGTCCTATGGAGGAGAGGAAGTGAGAGAGAGGCTTCATGAGTACCTGCATGCAGTCAAAGTCACAGACTATTCTGAGTCGGAAGGGACCCACAAGGATCATCGAGTCCAAATCTTAAGTCAATGGTCCACATAGGGGATTGAACTCATGACCTTGGCATTACTAAAACCAAGTTTTTAACCAACTGGGCTAATCTCACCCATCATACCCATTTTCTTCACTTGCCATTGTCCTGCAAGACTTATCATTGCTGTCCAGAGGACTAATCTCTTTAGATCTTATTTAAATTAATTGATAACTCAGAGATAACTACAACAGTACAGAAAAGCATGTAACTTCCTTGATTCTTTGAGAGGGAATTAATTTTCCTTTTGATCATAAGTACAATGGCAAAACTTGCTTTTATGTAGGCAGATGTAGCAGAAAATTTTGACTACAGGAATTGCAAAGAGAGGACTTTGGTTGGAAGCTAATAACAATGTGTTTCAAATGACAAAAAACTTAGTAAGCTCTCTGTGGTGCATAACATAAGGTACTTAAATCAGGAACTAATCTAAGTCTAATTAAATTTTAGACATCTTTTTATTACTTCATATAATCTAGAGAGAGGGAAGGGAAAGACTCACGCAAAGAGTGGCCCAAAGTAGAATAATTTCCAATCACATTAATTTATACAGTTCATAAGTTTTAATATCTGACATGACTAAAATAGTGTTGCTCCTTGTCTTGGTTTAAGCTGGCAAAACGCCAACTGTCCAAGACAGAGTGAAAAGGGAGGAAGAGGGAGAGGTAAAAAAATCCACTCCAAACTAGTTTATGCTGAAACTAACTATATGTATTTATACAGAAAAGAGAAAATTAAAAGAAAACTACAACATAACACACACCTATACAAGTTATATATAACAAGAAATAACCTCCTACTCCCCAAAATGTATCACTCTAGATCTATAAGTACTCTAAAAGACACCTAGCAAAAGACTGAAAGAGTAAGAACAAAATGTTTCTACTTCCCTGAATTCAAACAAATTGCAAGCAGTGGCAGCAGGAGCAGGGGCCTAGCACAGTAGAAGAGCTGTAGCATGTCCTTCTCTGTACTTCAGCCATGGTGGAACTGACTAAGCCACTCCCACACACTGGGTTTTACCCCTTTTGAGATGATGTCATAACATGGTATGGAATACAACACTATTGGCTAGAAGAAGTCAGCTGTTAGCTAGCCCAGCTCAGTTCAAGTCAACTGACAATCCCAGGCCTGGTCTGAACTCCAAAGCCCAAATTTAGGCCCATCAGCCAAACCCATAACACTCCTATTTTAGATTCATCAGTCTGTCAGATAAAAAATTAAAAATTTCCAATACCCAGGTTACAGAAACTCAGTATTTTTTTCTCTTCTCAATAAAAGTAATGTCCAATTCCTTGTGTTAGTCTTAGACTTACAGGATTCACACTCTTCAATAACACAAATTAATTCTATAAATCTCTGATAACAGCAAAATCCTGTCAAAAATTATATTTACTTTTTGTGGACATACCTGTGTGCGTGTGTGTGTGCATGCGCGTGTGTGTTTGCGCGCGTGTGTGTGTGCGTGTGTGTGTGCGTGCATGTAAGTGATCCAAAAAAGCCCTACCCTGAAAGGAGACTCAGAGGAAATAAGCACAGGTATGCACTTTTGAAGCTCAGGGTAGAATATGGGGAGTGAGCACAGCTCGTTTAAAGAAAGATGAACATATCTCAATACAAAGGGAACTGGAGAGTGGCCAGAAGACTATTGGTTCAGATAAATGCATCAGCTGCCTCTTTGTCAGTTGAGTAGATCAGCAGTTTGTGTAAACACTCTTTGAGTGAATCAAGAGAAGCTGGGGATGTCTTCCCTATTGAGAGACATGGGAGAAGGGTATACAAAGCTCAGCCAAACCTGAAGTAAACAAAAATCAGTGACCAACAAAACTTATTTTGAAGACAACAACAGGCTTGAATCTATGTATTCCTTCCCAGTGACTAAGGCTGCCCAGTGGCATGACTCAGAACATCTAGAGATTGGTCATGGGAATCATGGTTGTATTGTGACCTAACTGCATATTGCAATTGTCATGTGGTGTTATGCTGTGTTTCCATTACCTTACTTTATCATCCTGCTAAATCAAAGGAAGCATCAAGTATCTTCAAATAAGTAAATTTGGTGCTATTCCCTATGTGAAATACCTAAAAGAACCTGGTCAGATACTATTGGACTCTGACAACATATTCACATTCCCTTTGGAAAAAATAAAAGTCATGTAACATTAATTCCATTAAACTGTTGTATTATTTAGAAAAATGTGATTTTTGCAAGGATCAGTTATTGAACATTAGAATTATTTGTTGCTGTTATTTATCTTATTTTAATATTTGCTTTTCAGTAAGACCTTAAAGCATTTTTTCCAAATAAATTATATTAAAGTCTTATACCTAATGTAAAATTGTTTAATATTTTAGCCTAAAGTCCTTATACCAATTTCAGTAGGTATGAATTTGCAGGAAAAAAAAAAACTAATATTTTTGTTTGAGTCTAAGGGCGCAGTAAAGGTTTTTGCTTTCCTATTATGTTCTTGACATTATATTATACTTTTTGTAGGCTAATGGAAAAGCCACCTCAATTTTATCATTTATAGTACCTGCTTCACTTTGAACTGTATCATGATCCTGGCATTGCATTATATCTTAAAAAGAAATCAAGCATAAATAGAGTTTACTTTTTAATCTCCCCAAATACTTATCTAAATGCTAAATATTTAACTCTGAAGACAAAGTATTTTTTGCTTTGGAACAGTGGAAAGCCATGTACTAAATATTTTTAAAGCTTTATTTCAGCAAATTCCTTAAAGATGTGAGATTTATGTTAAAGGCTTGCTGTGCAACTAAGCTTCTATGGCTGTAGTTTTATGACTTAGATATGGCAAGCAGTAAACTTGAGATTTATGTTTTAAAACATCCCACGTATGCCCATGACTTTTTTTTTTCATTTTTCTAATGCAGGAGAAGATGATATATCTATTTTACTGTTTTATTTAAGGGGAAATGGGCTACCTTTTTAAAGGAATAATTTCCTGTTACTGCTGCTTATTGTCTTATTTTCACTTCTCCAATTAGAATGTTTATTTTACAAAAGATATTTCCAAATTTTGGTTCATAATGAACCAGTAAGAATCTTATGAACCTTTCTCTATGTTTAAATTTTTCACCTTTTATAAATGAAGATCTCATAAACATATAATTTAAAAGGAAGATGTATAAACACCACTGTATGAATGCATAGTTTTTGAGATCTCATCAAACTTTGCTGTGTAGCTGAAAGAGAATCTCAAGGAGAGATCCAGTGGGGCCTGCCCCATATCACATTTATTTAGATTTTTTGAGTTGAATGATACCAGAGACCCATATTTAAAAATATCTTAAAAAAAAAATCAAGGTTTTCAAGACGAAAAAAAATCAACACTTTTAAGAATTATCTTGAAAGTCAAAATGTTATTGACAAACTGAAGGCACCAAATAATATTAAGGGAAGAGACAGGCCTGAAGTGAAATTAAATGCTTATTTACCAAATATGGGAAAACTGCCCTGGGAACAATGCATACAAAAAGGATTTGAAGACTAGACTGATAAAAGGATTAATATTAGACAACATGTGAAAACAAAGAAAAACCCTGGAATAGTATTTGGAGAGGTAACACAGTAAAGTGCTGATAACAAGTAGTTGCTCTCTTCTACTTGGCATTGCTGTAGACCCTGGGGGAACACTACACAATAATAATTGTCACTTACAGAGACTATTAGGACCAAAAAAATGGGAGAGCAAAAGAAATACTGTGGGGTCTGGAAAACACAATCTAGGTAAATTGGTGGGGAGGAGTGGGTGGTAGAGGGGTGTTGAAGAAAACCTTCCTGGAAGAAAGGAGACCAGGGGGATATAATAAATCTTCCAAAGCACAGAACACCAATAAATCAGCCTGGATTCATACTTAGTTTTTCACATACATATAGGAGGGAAGTATAAAGGAGTTAGCTTGCCAGTTTCAAATGTGTACCATCTTAACTAGCTATGACTTGATCTATAACAGTTACTTTTCTTCCACTCTGCTGAGGTAGTTATTGAATGCTCCTTCTGGAAGGTTCTCAGAACACAGACTTACCTCCATTTTGAAGCTCCCACTCCTGGGAGCACCACGAGTGAGAGGTTTTCTCATCCTGGAAGAGTTCACGATTATGAATTAAATCCTGAATGTTTAACGTGAGGACATAATTGTCACCGCCCATCAGTAGGAGATGTGATGTTCATTATGAATTCTCATTGGACTGAACAATGACACCAGATACTGTGTTTGGGAGTTCTTAGGATTTTGTTGTATAGTCACCTGAACTATGGAAACTAGTCCACTATTAAACTCAAAAAGTGTTTTCTAACAAGTCCTTAAATTTTGCAGTGCACTTCTCAAAAATCTTGAGTTACTTTTTTACAGTACACTTCAAGAAGCTGACAACTCCCAGATGAAACTTGCTGGCCAACAAGCCACAACACACTTCCACAAGCTCCTCACTCCCACAACCAACTTCAACACAAAGTACAGGGATAGAACATGAGAGCCTGGCTTTACCCAGATGAAGCAAGGGAGGAGAGGAATAAAGGCAGAAAAGAGAGAAAAAGGAAGATCACCAGTCCTACAATCCCATGTTGGTCTTGCCATGGCAATGGCCTGGACCTGGAGCAGTGAGGAAGAGAGGGGGACCAATCCAATTCCTTTTATAGTTAATACTGCATGACTCTTATGTATACTAGACTTCTCATGCCACCTTGATTATGCATGCACAGCCAGCTCATTGAGTAAGTTGTCCTCCCCCCTACCTCCTCCAGGGGTAGGTGGGGCTGAACAGGAGTCTCAAGACAGAGCAGGAAGTTGGTTCAGAACAGCACTCCATGACACACTCTCTTCTGATGGCAACTTTCCTGTCCCAACAGTCCAAATGTTTGAGACAAAATGTGCTTATGTCTGATGCTCCACACTAATGAAGAACAGCCTGTGGCTGTTTCTGTATTCTTAAATAAAAAAGGGTAATCCTTTGGCGTCACAAACAACTGATGTGCCACAGGTCTTGTATGTAAAACTAAATTCTCCTTCCCTGTCCTTCCTTCATATGGTAAACTTGGCTGTGTTGTCTTCTGGGTATAGTTTCTGGTCAGTGACATTCTTTGAATCATGTTTTGTTATTGCCTATGAGACTGTTAGTTTGGCATGGGTCAAAGATATTTAGTGATCTTTTTCAGAGCATTCAACCCAGCTGTTTGGTAGTTGTCATGTTTAATTTGCCAGTGTAGAAATAATCTTTTTGTAAAGTCCACGGGATTTTCACTCAATTAGTAAGCAGAAAACCCTTTCCTAGCAGTTTGTACTTGGTTTTTAGAAAAATGCTTTCCTTCATTTACATTTCATTATTCTAAAACTTCATAGTTTCCTAGTTTTTCTCACATAACAGGCTAAATCATATTTGGGTGGGGTTTTTGGTTGCTTGAGTTTGATTTGTTTACTATTCAAAAATGGTTTTCTCATAATCATTTTACTTGATATGGTGTGCCTTTTGAGTGAGTCATCTGTTTTAGACTGCAAAGTAAATGTGGAAGATACCCTCACTGATAAAAGTATCATCAGATACAGAGCGAGATAGGCTTGACAGAAAAGTGAGTATTGTGGTCAGCATCAACTATGAAATCTTAACCTTAAGTAAAGTTACCAGGAAAAATTCCTGCTAAGGAAATGAGTTAAACAAGTTATAGATGTCAAAAATATTCTGAAAAATTAAAGCTGCTTGTAAATTTCCTTATATGTTTATAGAGTGATGTACCAAAAAAATGAAGGCAATAGTTGATATGGAACATAGTGTTTTATGACATAAAGCATGTATGCCAATTCTCCATATTTGGATCTTTAGATTACAGTGGTGCTCAGAGTCTTAATACCTCTCAGCACATTGCCGTCTTCTGTCTGTCAGTCTTCTTCCTACTGTGCTAGCACTATTAATGTTAATTTTACTTCCACAATTAAAATTTAAACTCATCAAGGAAGTTAACCTTGAAAAAAGAAGAATGTCTACCTCAACCTTCACATACCACAACCACCACTTCCTATTCCATGCCAGTGGAAATGCTGTGGGAAAGGTTGCAAAAGGCTTTATCATGGTCTAGGCAGACAACATACACAAGCATTTTCTTCATCCACTAAGCAGCTCACCTTGTCATAGAAGTGAAACTTACTTTTCATAAATCCATGCTGGGTATCTCAAACCACTCTTGTAGTGGAGAAGGAGGACTCAGTACCCGGCAGGGTAATTAGTCAAAAGACTGTTAGTCAAGGGTCTGTTAAAGATGAAGGCTGTAAATGGGTCACTGCATGTACTAGGGGGAAGGTTCCTTCTTCTCAAAATCTGGCAGGTAGGACTGGTATCTTCTACAACAGGTATGAGGCTCTGAAACTAGAAGATCAGACAACTGATGAGGTGGGCAAAGGTCCTTCTGGGGTAGTGGGGCCTCCTAAAACAACACCACTTGTACACCGCACTAAAACCTCCTTTGTTAACAGGAAAAGAAAGGTAGTTGCCATAGAAGACTCCCTGCTAAGGAGAACGGAGGGCCTGGTATGCAGACTGTACCTAACGAATAGGGAAGTCTGCTCAGGGGCTCCGGTAAGTGACATTACTAGAAAACATTTCAGTCTAGTAAGGCACTCTGATTACTATCTGGTATTCATCATTCAAACTGGCAGCAATGAAATAATAAAGAGAACTCCAAGGGCAATTAAAAGAAATTTAAGGGCCCTGGAATGACTGGTACCGGAATCAGGAGCACAGGTAGTAATCTCAATCCTTTTGGTAGCAAGGAGCAACACTGATAACAATAGGCAGAACATCAGGTTGGTGCATAGCTCCAAGGTTTGTGTAATTGGAAAAATCTTGGGGTTTTTGACCATGGGATGATCTAATTAACACCTGGTCTACTGACACCTAATGCAATACACCCATCTCAGAGGGGAAAAAGAGTTCTAGCATAGGACCTAGTGGGGCTTGTTGACAGAGCTTTAAACTAACTTGGAAGGGGGAAAGGACAAAACCAGGCTTGCCAGTGATGAATAATGTGACGGTGTGCCAAAACTTGAAGAAATGAGCACTAATGGGATACCCCAATCTGTCTCAGGAGCTGTTGGCTACAATGTACCACACCTGAAATGTTTCTACACCGATGCACACAGCATGAGGAACAAACGAGTCAAGCTCAAAGCTTTGGCCCAGTCCCAGAGATCTGACATCTTTGGCATAAGTGAAACCTGTGGGATGAGACCTGTAAATGGAGTGTCCTGTTGGACTGTTACAGGCTCTTGAGCAGCGATAGGCGGGGCAGAAGAGGTGAAGGGGTGACAGTCTATGCAATAGGAGGGTTAGAATGTATGGAGCTCAGAGCTGCCAATGACACAGTTGAAAGCCTTTGGGTAAGAATCAAGGGGAAAACAAATAATATGGATGTCATAACGGGAGTCTTCTATAGATCTCCCAGCAAGGACACTAATGGATTGTTCTTTGAGGAACTAAGTGATGCTTTCAAGTCAACTGCCCTTGTCCTTATGGGGACTTCAATTTGACAGACGTTAACTGGGAACATCACACAGCTGGTATAACCTGGACCAGAAGATGCCTAAAAACCCTGGTTGACAACCTTATGGAACCCATCCTAAAGGAGCCAAGTCATAAAGGTGCCCTTCTTGTTCTGCTGCTTGTTACCAGAGTGAATCTTGTGAGTGAAATGGAGATTGGTGGCTGCCTTGGCCACAGCAACCATGCAGCTATTGAGTTTAATACCTCTGTTGACAGGAGAAAAAGCCTCAGACAGCGAAACCTCAACTCTGGACATGAGGAGAGCAGACTTCAAACTGCTCAGAGAATTAGGAAGTAAAGTCCAATGGGACACTGTGTTTGAGACGCTGGAGTCCCCAGTGCTGGTCACTTTTCAAACACCACCTCCTAAGGGCACAGGAACACACAATTCCCAAATGTCAGAATTCAAGCAGGCAAGGCAGAGGACCTGCTTGGTTGAACAGCAATCTTGTCTCAGAAATAAGGCAAAAAAGGAAGGTGTATGCCCAGCGGAAGCAAGGTCAAGTGATATGGGAAGAATTCTGAGATGCTGCTTGCTGCTGCAGGGAGAAAATTTGCATGACCAAAGCTCAACTGGAATTGAAGCTGGACTGAAATGTGGGGGATAAGAAAAAGAGTTTTTACAAATTCATTAAAGGCAAAACCAGTATAGAAATAACATAGTTACAGGATGAAGATGGTTGCCTCACAAACAGGGACAGAGAAAAGGCAGAGGTCTTTAACAGTTCCTTTGCTTCTGTCTTCAACAAAAGACCAAAGAGGTCTCAGTGCCCTGAGCTGGAGAACCATGACTGTAAGAATGATCTGCTCCTAGTCAACTCTGAAATTACATGACATCTGCTGCTTCACCTGGATCCCTGCAAATCTACTGGGCCTGTGTTCTGGGTTGCACCCCAGAACCCTCAAATAACTGACTGATATCATCAAAAAAGCTCTCTTGGTGATTTTTCAGTGGGGTTGGCAATCCAGAGAGGTCCCAGCTGTCTGGAAGCTGGTGAATGTGTTCCTGATTTTCAAGAAGGAGAACCCTGGAAATTACATGCCTGTCAGTTTCACTTCAAGTGTGGTAAAGTTATGGAGAAGATTACTCTGGGAAGTAATGAAAAATCCCTGAAAACAACACTGTCATCGGTCACACCTAGCGTAGTTTTATGAGAAGAAAATCCTGTCAAATCTGATTTCTTTTTATTGAGTAGGTAACCCACCTAAATGATCAAGGGAAGGCAGTGGATAAAATCTTTTGAGATTTCCATAAAGTTTTCAAATCTCTCACAGGATCCTCCTGAGCAAAATGTCCAGCACACAGCTGGATAAACACATCATGTGGTAGGAGAAATTGGCTCACAGGTCGAGCACAGAGAGTAGTAGTGAATGGGGTAACATTAGACTCATGACCTGTCACTAGTGGGGTTCCACAGGGCTCCATCTTGGGCCCTGTGCTCTTCAACATCTTCGTAAATGACTTGGACACAGGACCGAAAGGCATATTAAGCAAGTTTGCAGACAACACAGAACTGGGAGGAGCAGTAGACTCCCTGGAAGGCATGGAGGCCCTGAAGAGTGACCTCAAAAAATTAGAGAACTTGTCAATGACCAATCATAGGAAGTTCAACAAGGGAAAATGTTGGATTATGCACCTGGTTTGGGACAACCCTGGATGTTTGTATAGACTGTGGAATGAGATGCTGGAAACAGTGCCATGGCAAGGGATCTGGAAGTTCTGGTCTGTGGAAAGTAGAATTTAAGTCAGCAGTGCCCTGCAGCCAGGAGGGCCAACCATGTCCTGGCAGGCATCAGGCAAAGCATTGTCAGCCAGTTCCAGGGAGGGGATTGCCCTGTTCTGCTCTACACTGGTGAGGTCTAACCTTGAATATTGTGTGCAGGTTTTGGCACCACAATATAAGAAAGATATTAAGCCATTAGAGAGTATCCAGAGGAGGGCAAAGAAGATGGTGAAGGGCCATGAAGGGGAGCCATATGAGGAACAACTGAGGACACTTGGTCTGTTCATCCTGGAGAAGAGAAAACTGAGGGGAGGCCTCATTTCGGTCTACAACAGGTTTCCCAGAGGAGTAGTAACAGCATCAAGCCTGAAAGAGCTTAAAAAAAACATTTGGATGATATTCTTAGGCACATGGTGTAAGTCTTGGTGATGGTTCTGTGCGGGGCCTGGAGTTGAATTCGATGATCCTTGTGGATCCCTTCCAATTTAGCATATTCTTTGATTCTGTGATTGTGTGTAATCCCTTGGTCGTCCTACTCATGCTGTGTTATGGCACTCAAGATGATCTGCTCTATGACCTTCCCTGGCACTTAATTCAAGCTAATGGTCCTGTAGTTTTCTTGATCCTCTGTCCAGCTCTTCTTGTAGATGGGTGTCACATTTGCTGACTTCCAGTCAACTGGAATCTCCCTGATTAGCCAGAATTGCTGCTAAATGATGGTAAGTGGCTCAGTAAGCACTAATGCAAGATCCCTCAGTACCCTTGTGGGGATCTGATTTCACTACACAGACTAGCACATGTCTAAGTGGTGTAGCAAGTTGCTGATTGTTTTGCCTTGGATTATGGAAGCTTCTTTCTTCTCCTCATTCCTGTTTTCCAGCTCATGGGTCTGGTTACCCTGTGAAAAATTGGTCATATTATTAAAAACTGAGGCAAAGAAGGCATTTAGTACCTCAGCTTTTGTCACTATGCTTCATACCACATCCAATGAAGGATGGAGTTTCTCCATATCCTCCTTTTTTTCTCATGTATTCATAGAAATTTTTAATGACTTTTGCCACAGTAATGCATTGATGTTACCCTTAGAACAGATTACTAGAAAATGAATTTCAAATCTGTCATCTATGCTATTAACTCACAGTTGTGGATGATGTACAGTTTGAAATATAAGCTATTAATCTAGTGATTTCTGTGTACAAATCATGATATTTGATTACTGAAGTCTATCAATATTACAATAAAACAATTAGCAGTAACAGCCTGTCAGGAAATGTCGTATAAATGAATGGTAACATAAATTGAAAAATGGTAACTAGGATCAAGAGGAAATATCTCATTCCTTGCCTCAGCATAAATGTCCTTCTGGCCTAATTCTGGAAAGCACAGAAGCATACACACACACACATTTGTAAAGAATCGATAAACAGAAATAGATCAAACCAAACAAGTTGAGAAACAAAATGGTTGCAAATGTAGGGAGAAACAAAATGACAGAAAACTTTACCCAGGAGAAACTGACATGTGTGTACCAACTTTTTGTGTTAGAAAATAAAAATAAGAGTTATAAGTTCAGGGACTAGCCCACTGGTTAGATCAATATCAATTACAGGGGGAGATGGCTTTGTTATGAGACTCACATCCCATGCTAAGACACCAAGGCAGCAAAGAAAGTATCTGTTAAATATAAATCAATAACCTCATTTTCATTTCTTGCTTTTTAGGGGATTTTTCAACTGGAAGTGCTCATAGGCCAAGGATCCATTTTCAGTCCAGCCAGAGCTGTCCATTCCAACAGCTCTGCAGCAGCACTCATCTCCAGCTCTACCCCAGCTCTGTGCTGCCCAGCCACAGAGGGATCTGACCAGTGAAAGGTCTCATCCACATGCTGACATCCCTTGGCCGCATTCTATCCCCATGGCCCTGCTGTTCTGGGGCTATGTCTGACTGTTTCCATTCTTTGAGTTTGAACCTGAAATCCCATCCTGGAGTAGCCTTGGCTTGGCCCCATCCCCACTTCAGTGGGCAACAAGAGAGATTCAGAAACTCATGTTCTTCTCAGAGTGTAAACATTTAAAAAAAAACAACCAAACAAAAAACAACAGAAGAAAAAAACCAAAAACCATCACCAAGAAACATAAACACCAAAGATGTAGAAATTTGTAAAATATGTGAAATACTTTACACTATCACTCCTTCCCCCATATATCTACCATCTTATAACACTCAATTAACAGTATATAGTGTTTTGAATTGCAAAGTGGAAGCCAGCAAAGCTGGCAGAACTCAATCTGGCCAAATGATCAATTTCAAATGGGTATTTTTGGAAGTTTGCTACCATACTGATGTGTAAGATTAAACTTCAGACTTCTCTATGGATCTTAAAGCAAAACATTTGTTTTGGTATTAGTCTAAGATCCCAGGCTTTGAGCTCTGAGCCCATTGAAGGAGTTTTACTTTAAAAAATATACGCACCAAAAATATCCACCCTCTGAGTATTTTAAAAGGGCTTTTGGTTCTTTTAATAACTTGACAGACAGTGCAAGGGTGAAGACGCTACACATATTTTTAAAAGAGGTCAAAACCCACACTTTTACTGGCAAATTTTAGAAAACAAGGGAACCTGGCAGTTAAAAGCACTACATTCAACCAAGGCATTGACTTAGCACATGCTAACCCTTACAGCTTATCAAAATCCAACCCATCAGGCTCTAAATTGCCCAAAATATTGAGGAAGGAGATTAGGAGAAGAAGAATTAGAGAAAGAGAGAGAAAAAGAGACAATTATAGCTACCACCTGGAGTCCCATGCAGGTCCAGCCACATGGAGACCATGTCTTTGGTTTTATCTTATCTGGCCCCCTCTGGCCATTCCCCCATGTCAAGCATGACTTCCAGTATTCCAGCCATTCTGGGACTGGATTAGGGGCTCCAGAGGGTGTGGTGTGAGGCAGTGCTCCTGGTGTCCAATGACTGACAGCTGCTCTGGGGCTGCCCAAAGAGGGTCCAAGGGGCTGGGGTGTGGGACAGAATACCCTTTCACCTTTGTGAAATCTGACCTGTGCTTTCCCCCCAACACACACACTTGAGTTGGTCCAAGCCAATAATTAATGTAATAATCCAGTGTTTCAAAATATGTAATGCTTACTGTTATTTTCCTCTTCAGCAGATTAGTAAACCATGCAAGAGAGTATTAATATACTGTATTGCTGTGGTAACTGCTAGCATTATCCAAATTAAGTATTCAATAATTACAGTCTAAATTTATATTAAAAGCATGTTATGGTTGCAAAAATCAAAAGGTAGAAATGGCAAGATTTGATCTTCTCAATAGTATTACTTGAGTTCCTTTGTACAAATGCTGTTACGATACATCTTTTGTTTATATTATTTTTACTATGGCACCTTTATCCTATACAAGTTATTCAAAAAGTTAAATATGTGCAGTCAGGTTTCTAGAAAACACCAACTCTTTTAAATGTTATTGTCAGTAGAACAGTTGTAGATTTCAGAAGATGAATAAAAGGAGCAGGAGCAGAACTATTTATTCTTGACACTGTGGAAGGTCTCTGCTCTGTCACTAATCACTGAGACAGAAATATGGAACAATTCAGTCTTGTGCGTGTATGTGTGTGTGGACTTTTTGTGTTTAGTTCTTTCGCTGTTTTTTTTTCCCACTTCTTTCTTATGCCTGGGAATAATATATAAGGCATAATTACTGCATATCTTAGATCATTAACTTTTCAGCCTTGTTAGAAATATTGTACTTTTACATTCAAAACCTTTGGGGTATTTTGGGTTACACAGTAGTAATTATCTTTTCTGCCCTTCATTTAAGGTGCCTTGAAAAAATATTTGAAAGAAAGACTAATTTATAGAGAAAATAAAATTGTAAACACTTCATTTCACATTTATCTCACCTAATTCCAGGCATTAAAGTAAGTTGACTAGGTTTTGAATTTTGTTGATCAGAGTTCCCTCTATGGTCAATAAAAAAGGGGATGTCCAGCAAGAAATCCTTATATTGGCCAAATCACCATATACAGGCACTTGGCTGGCACCAGTGTATAAGCTTGTTAAATATTTTGATGAAGCACTTAAAGTGAATTTAGGTTTTTGATGGATGTCTTTTTTCAGCTATGGTTCATGAGAGATGGAGCTATTTTAGGTGGAAGATCCTGAAGAATCCTGAGATCATGAGAGAACAATTTATCCTAAACCAGCAATGAATGTGGTAAAGAAAAATTTAATCTTATATTTGGCAGATCCTACATCTACCCAACAAGGATTTTCTAATTGGAACAGCCTATTAGTCTCCAACTTGGATTAAAAACAAGTTAAAAGGAAATTACTGAGAATTCTGAGGATTTTGATTGTCAAGAATTTCTCCCTTGGAGTTTTGATTTTGTACTGACTAATTTTGCCACAGTGAATATAAAGAAATATAAAATGAATGATTATTTTATTGCATATTTCCACCTTTATGTTAAATGTTTAGGTGCCAATTGCCTACAAATCTATTTTAATTATAGTTTATAAGTTGACTAAGCTGTTAATTTTGTTATAAGCTTTTTTTCAGTAACAATGTCAAAAATTAGTAAGAATTTTCCCAGATAAAAATAGACACCCAGAAAAAGCAATCAGACTTAAGGTATGGTATTTCTAATATAAAGAAAAATAGATCTAACTTCCTTATATTCCTAGAGCCAATAACAAAATATACTTCACAGAAATATACCCTTCATATTTCTTGGAGTTCAACATTTTCACTGTTGTAAAAATAATGAATTAGTGATTTTGTGCTTCCAGATGGACAAATTCCAAGACCAATAGTGAAAAGCTACAGCCAAGAAGTGGAGGAAAGGAGAGGAGGAAGGCTGGCTGCATTTATTTGAGATACAAAAAAATGCCATTTTCTCTGATCTTTCAAAAAAACAACAACAAAAAAATACCAACGAGCAAGTAGAGAATATTCCTTTCCTTTTTTGAAGGGAAACATACTATAGAAAACATGAAGACAGCTGCTTTCAGATATTAAGGAATAAATGCTTTACTTGCTATGATAATTTATTTGATTATTTTCAAAACAAAATTAAACTAATTAAGTAAAACAATAAAACAGAAACCCATGGAGTTCTTTTTATTTGAAAAAAAAAACAACTCCCTACCTAATAATGCCTTACTTATTCCTACAAAATACAAAATTAGTTAGTTTCATTTGACAAATTATATTAGTAATTATTACCTTTTAACATTTGATAATATCTTTTTTCATCTGTGAAAACATGCTGTGTAGTGGCAAAAAATACTACAGGAAGATAATGTGCTTATATTAAGCAAATTATTCCATTTCTAAATAATATCATAGCCTGGTAATGTTTTATTTTGTGCTTGGCTCTAGGTAGCTATAAAACTCTTGATACAGCAATATTTTTAACTAACAGCAATAATATCTTGTAAGAAAAAAAAAGTAGTGCCACAGTGCCACAGCTTTCCTTCACAGAAGAAATTCCATATGTGTATAGCTGCATTATACATAACATAGAACTGCTTTAGTGTAGCTATGTATAACTTAGTTTTCCCAGACTTCTACCAAACCTCTTCAGAGAAGAGAACTCTTGTGGTTTACGAGGTCTTTGAACATTTACATTTCATCATATGCCTCATAACTATTCTTTTCTAGAAAGTTTCGTTTGACAGTACTAAGCAGCTCAAATAGTTTTAAGAACATTTTTCCTTTTATACAACCGTTATGTGGAGCAGTACTTAAAGACTTGAGATACTGATAGGAGGGACAACATTCCAGGGAAGTGCAGGAGCTGAGTGTGAGAGGGCGAGAGTATCACTTCTCAGTATTCTCATCACTCACATGCAAGAAGCAGAAAGGGGAAAACAGATTTATTTGCCTATAGTTAAGAGCACTGGATATCAAGGAAAAGTAGATTAGCATAGACATGAAGAACTGGGAGGGTTTCAGGGCGGTAAAAACAAAACACTGGGGATCCAAAGAAGGATCTTGTGAGACTAATTGAGAACAACAAAGAAAATTGAGTTCTCAGAAGGCACACATAAGATTATGTAAATAGTGGGGGAAACTATGTTTTTCACATAAAGTTATGGGACCTAAAATGATATTTTCATTCTGAAAAACTTTTTGATAGTTATGACAGCAAATATCATCTCAGTGTTCAACAGAGTTTTAAAAGAGAAAAATTGTTGGGTATTTAAATGAAAAGAAGTATGAAGGCTGTCTTGTGAGATATGATTAAGTAAGCTGTAAAGGAAACTTAGAAAAGATAAATGAAACTGAAGTCAGAAAAATAACTAGTGATTTGTGAGAACTAATGGGAATTGATAAATACTATTCAAACAACAGGGACCACATAGGAACTGCTTCTTTTGCAGTCAGTTAAGCATAGCCTTGGCTTCAATGGTATGACAAAGTGAAGCATTACAGTCCAGAGAGCATAGGTGATAGGCTTGGTGGAACCATCAGCTGTGATGATGCAGATTTCAGTGGACTGCTGAAGATGACACTGTCTAGCAGGGCTGGTCCTACCCCTTTCACAAGTAATCACTCAGAGAAAACGGAGGTAGAGATTCAAGGAATGAGAGATGTTGCTTTGTGCGGCAGTGAGTGGTTACTGCTGGCAAAGCAGAAGGAACTGCATGGGAATGGTCACACTCTTACTGTAACTCATACTGGAATACGGCACAGCAAAGACAGATCTCTGGTATGAACCTCTATGGCCAGTCTTTGTACGCCACATTATCATAAAATTAGGAGGTACTCAAAGTATATATGCTCCCATATAATGTCTGCTAGAATGAGTACTGTATGACTGCATGTGATGACTTCCTAAGTCATTAGACAATTGTCTAGAATATTTTGAGCTACAAACCAAAAAAGGATTATACATTCCAGGCTTACAAAATAGCATTAATTTTTTATGCAAGTAATTTTTGGAAACATTTAGGTGTTTCTCAGAGAAAATACAAAATAATATTAAAATAATCCCTGTTAAAACAAAAATCATAAATGGTTTCAAAATGGTTGAGAAAAAAAAACCTGTGCCATTTTCAATGAATTGTGTTTGCCTAAAGAGAAAAAGGGGCTTTTATATTTTTTACATTTTGAGACAATGAAGAAAGTTACTTATTAAATCCCCAAGGCTTTGATTTTTTTTTTCATTAATACAATATTGCTTTTTTTCTGCACAAAAGGAAAAAAAAACCACAAAACAAACAAAAACATCCAAACAATACAAAAGGAAAATGTCGGCCACCAGTTCTATCTAAAACTCATTTTGCTTTTTATATCTAGTGAATACATGTAATTAAGATTCAAAGGAGTTGAGAAATAGATTATAAGCACATATAATTATTTTATTCATCAAGGGCTACAGTGTTTAAATATCACAAATGCACATCCCGTGGGAGCTATGATTTGCACTTGAAAAAAGATATTTACAAAACATATTGCAAATTCCAGACCACCCATATATTTCTTCTTCTTTACTAGATTTCTTCACACTAAATTTTAAATGCTTATTTTAATACCAGTCAGACTATAGATTGACTGATTTTTGAAATGGAGAATATATCCCTTTGGAAAACTGTCAAGAGAGTGTTTTGACACACAATATTAAAAAAAAAATAGAGTTGAAAAATCTTCTTGAATATCTGAAAGAACTAACCAATTCACCTACATTTTCTTTGTGTGAAAAAGGTACTATTTAAGTAAGTACAAAACCCTGACCATAGAGATTAGGACAAATTACACGGTTTAAGTGTGATCATGAACTTGAGGGTGAAAAGAAAGTCTTAAATTTCAGCCTGAAAATGGAACCAAACTATGATTGCACTGGTACTCATATCTCCATTTGTTTTCTAATGAGGTAATCATGTAAACTACAAACCACTTTGTAAAAGCACTGTGGAAGCTGCATGTGAGTAGGGCATGGCATACATTCAGGTAAGCATGGCTTATGTTAATGCTGAACACAGAATCATAGGATGATCTGAGTTGGAAAGGACTCCTTTAGGTCCCTAGCCCAGCCTCTTGTTCGAAGAAGACGCTGAGATTGTTCAGGGCCCTGAACAGCAGCGTTTTGAATATCTGCAGTGTTGGATACTCCACAGCCTCTCTAGTAAACCTACATGAGCATTTGATTATACACATGCAGAAAAAAAATTACTTTGACTGTGCATATCTGAAAGAGTCGGCTCTCTTTCTCTGTATACCTCCCCCAAACACTAAATAGTTTTAAACTACAAAATAAAATGCCTCTCTGGAGCCTTGTTTTCTGTAGGCTGAGCAAACTCAGATCTCTCATCCTCTCCTCGTATTTCATGTGCTCCAAACCTCTGACCAACGGCCCTTCTCTAAACTCACTATGTCCATTTCTTCTTAAATTGAGAAGACCAAAACTGGACATGGCACTCTAGATGCATTCACTTTAGATGCCAGGAATTATCACCTTCTTTGACCTGTTACTCTTTTTCTCTTATCACCAAGAATATTGCTGGCCTTCTTCTCATGTCAAATTTTATGCCATCCCAGACTCTAAGTGATTTTCTACAAAGCTTATTTCTAGCTACTCTAGTTCCAGACAGTATAGTTGCTTGAAGGTTATTCTAGGGGTTATTCTGACCTTGGTTCAGGTGTTTGCCTTTGTCATTGTAGAACTTTACAAGGTTCCTCAGTTCATTTCTATAACCTGTCAGATCCCTCTGAATAGCAGTCCTACCCCTTCAGTATATTGCGTGTTTCTGCAGCTCTGTATAATCTGAAAACTGGCTGGAGGTCCATTCTGTCCCACCATCTCAGTCTTTAACAAATCCATTAAACAACACTAGCTCTGGTATTGATCCCTGAGGGATGTTACTAGCAAGTAGCCCATCATTCAGCAGTTCAAGTGAAGGCGTGCAAATGAATGACTGTGAATAGATAGAGATACCAAGGGAAGACAAAGCTTGGCTTATGATTAAGTCTGAGTTTATGGAGTATACTATTATTCTCTGACTGGGTACTAAGATGAATTTAATTTTTGGTTTTTTATATGCTGCATGTGCTTCGTAGCTCCTGTCTTTAACATTTGAAACCACTTAACAGATAGAATTTAGAGAGGTAAAAAACCTCACCAAACAAACAAGAGAAACCACAAACCCCAAACCAGTTCAGAGTAACTAAATGACAACACTAGGTACATCCTGGATCACATGAAAATATGAAGCAGACTAGGATGCCATATTAATCAGGGGTTTGAGGAGAATTGTTATCACTTTATATGTGATGCAAAATAAGCATGGTGGAAATAAATAAAGTTATATATTTTGAATGGTATAAAAGTAATTCCTAATCCTCTGATGTGCATTTTCCATATAGCCTCCATTAGAGAAAATAGTAGGTATTTTTCATTATTATTGCTGGTTTCTTGAATTAAATTCATAGAAAAGTAGCAAGAAGCTGAGAGTCCAGTTGGCTTAGATATCTTCCCTCTAATTGTCTGACTTTATCTTCCAAAGATAATGACATAAAAGTACATTGTGACTTATTTCATTATTACCTTACCACTTCAGTGACACAAATTGCCAGGTCTCAGGATTTAAAGCTATATACAACCATGGTAAGTGGCTAAGAAGAATTTAGGTTATTTTAGCTGCTAGAAAGAGCAACAATGTTGTACATCTGAAAACAAATCTCAATGACAACTTTTTAAAGGTCTACTGTTTAAGTATGTAAATATTTGTAATGAAAACTGTCATTTCCCTTTCCCCACTTTTGCATGTCACTGCCACTACTGATGCATATAATCGTGAGAAGGTGTCCTGAGAGATGTCCCTGTTCCCTAAGGTGGGTGGCCCACGTGCTGGCCCCATTCTCCTGGCCTATTGATGGATGCGGGCTGCTTCCCAGAAAGCCATGGTAGGCTATCCTATCTGTTCTGGATTGGGTTCAGTGTGCCCTGGGGGCACTATTGGCAGGGACAGACTCCCTGTGATAGCTACAGCTTCCTCTCCACTGTCTCTTGTTATGTCACAAATGTCCCTACTTCCTTCATGTTTCTTTTAAGACTGACCTCTTCCAAAGTGTCTGTCATTCCCTGGTTGCCGTTTAATCCTGCTGATGATCATCTTATTCTCAATTCCCCTCAGTTTTGTGTGTCCTGTGCATACACAAGCTCCTGGCTAAACTCACATTCTTAGCTGCTGCTAAGTGGACCATTCAACAATGCTGGGGTACATAGGTGCCTCCACAAGAGCCATTATCTATCCTGTTTCCTCGTGTCCTGCCACTGGTCTCAAGTGTGAAGACATCAGTACCTGACTCTGTGCTTCCCTTCACAAGGAAGTTGTAACTGCAGTGAGGTCTCCCCTCAGTCTCCTCTTCTGTAGGCTGAACGGCCTCAGCTGTTCCTCATATGGCTTCCCTTCAAGGCCCTTCACCATCCTTTTAGCCCTCCTTTGGACACTCTCTAATACATATTGCTGTGACCAGAACTGCACACAATACTCAAAGTGAAGCTGACGTAGTGCAGAGCAGAGCCGGACAATAACCTCCCTCATCTGGCTGGTGATGCTTTAAGGCCTGATGCTCCCCAGGGCATGGCTGGCCGTCCTGGCTGCCAGGGCACTGCTGACTCATTTAACTTGCTGCCGATCAGGACCCCCAGGTCCCTTTCTGCAGTGCCGCTATCAAGCCTCTCGTTCCCTAGTCAATACACACAACCAGGGTTGCTCCACCCCAGGTGCTGCATACAGCACTTTCCTTTGTTGGACTTCACATTGTTGGTGAGTGCTCATCTCTCTAATTTGTCAAGGTGTCTGCAGGGCCTCTCGGCCTTCAAGGGAGTTGATAGCTCCTCCCAATTTAGTGGGATTTTCCATGATTATACTAGGCATTGAATTGAGATTGACAGGCCTGTATTTCCAGGATCCTCCTTCTTTGCCCTTCTTGAAAATCAGGATATTTACCAGTTTCCAGTCAAATGGCACTTCTCTGAATTCCCAAGACCACTCAAAAATCATTGAGAGAGCTTTTGCAATTACATCAACCAGCTCTTTGAGGATTCTGGGATGAATACCATCAGGCCCAATAGATTTGTAGAGATCCAGCTGGAGAAGCAGATCCTATACAAGTTCAGGGTTGGCTGGAAGTTGATCCTTTTCACAGTCGTGGTCCTTCAGCTCAGGGCACTGACATCCCCTTGGTCCATAATCTGTGTTGAACATGGAGGCAAAGGAAGCATTAAAGACCTCTGTCTTTGTTTGTAAGGTGACCATCCTCATCCTGTAATTGGACAATGTTATTTCTATACTGGTTTTGCCATTAATGTATTTGAAAAAACTTGTTTCCCACATTTCTGGCCAGCGTTGACTCCAGCTGAGTTTTGGCTGCACAAATATATTTGCAGTGGCAAGCAGCATACCTGTATTCTTTCCATGTCACTTGACCTTGCTTCCACTGGGTGTACACCTTCCTTTTTAGCCTTATTTCCAAGACAAGATTCCTGCTCAGCCAGGCCGGCCTTCTGCCTCACCTGTTTGACTTTCTGCATTTAGGAATTGCCTGCTCCCGCGCTCTTAGGAGATGATGTTTAAAAAGAGTCCAGCTCTGGGGACTCCAGCACTTGCAAAAACATTTTTACCATGGGACCTTACTTCNGGTGACCATCCTCATCCTGTAATTGGACAATGTTATTTCTATACTGGTTTTGCCATTAATGTATTTGAAAAAACTTGTTTCCCACATTTCTGGCCAGCGTTGACTCCAGCTGAGTTTTGGCTGCACAAATATATTTGCAGTGGCAAGCAGCATACCTGTATTCTTTCCATGTCACTTGACCTTGCTTCCACTGGGTGTACACCTTCCTTTTTAGCCTTATTTCCAAGACAAGATTCCTGCTCAGCCAGGCCGGCCTTCTGCCTCACCTGTTTGACTTTCTGCATTTAGGAATTGCCTGCTCCCGCGCTCTTAGGAGATGATGTTTAAAAAGAGTCCAGCTCTGGGGACTCCAGCACTTGCAAAAACATTTTTACCATGGGACCTTACTTCCTAATTCCCTGTGCAGCCTGAAGTCTGCTCTCCTCATGTCCAGAGTTGAGGTTTTACTGGCTCTTTTTCTCCAGTCAACAGAGATTTTAAACTCAGTCATTTCATGGTCACTGTAGTTGAGATGGCTACCAACCTCGCCTTGATTCTTATCCAAAGGCTCTCAACTGTGCCATTACCAACTCTGAGCTCCATAGAGTCTAGCAAATCTATTACATAAAGTGCCACCCATCTGCCTCTTCTGCCCTGCCTATCCCTCCTGAAGAGCCTGCAATCATCCAATAGGGCGCTCCAGTCACAGGTCTCATCTCACCAGGTTTCACTTATGTCAGTGATGTCAAATACTCTGGGACTGGACCAAACCTTCAAGCTCCACTTGTTTGTTCCTCATGCTGCCTGCATTGCTGTAGAAACGTTTCAGGTATGGCACACTGTAACNACTGGCTCTTTTTCTCCAGTCAACAGAGATTTTAAACTCAGTCATTTCATGGTCACTGTAGTTGAGATGGCTACCAACCTCGCCTTGATTCTTATCCAAAGGCTCTCAACTGTGCCATTACCAACTCTGAGCTCCATAGAGTCTAGCAAATCTATTACATAAAGTGCCACCCATCTGCCTCTTCTGCCCTGCCTATCCCTCCTGAAGAGCCTGCAATCATCCAATAGGGCGCTCCAGTCACAGGTCTCATCTCACCAGGTTTCACTTATGTCAGTGATGTCAAATACTCTGGGACTGGACCAAACCTTCAAGCTCCACTTGTTTGTTCCTCATGCTGCCTGCATTGCTGTAGAAACGTTTCAGGTATGGCACACTGTAACCAACAACTCCTGAGGCAGGTTGGGGGATCCCTTTAGTGCTCATTTCCTCAAGTTTTGGCACACCATCACATTATTCATCACTGGCAAGCCTGGTTTTGTCCTTTCCCCCTTCCAAGTTAGTTTAGAGTTCTGTCAACAAACCCCACTAGCTCCTCCACTAGAACTCTTTTCCTCTCTGAGATAGGTGCATCCCATAAAGTGCCAGTAGACCAGGTGTTGAGTAGATCATCCCATGGTCAAAAAATCCCAAATTTTTCCATTTACACCAAACTTGGAGCCACTCGTTGATTTGATGGATCTGCCTTTTCCAGTCAATATTATTCTTTGTTACTGGAAGGATCAAGGAAATCACTACCAAGCATCCCAAGGCCCTGAAGTGTCTTTTGATTGTCCTTGGATTTCTATTTGATATTTTGCTCCTGACATCTTGAACAACGAGTAATGGATAGTAATCAGAGGGTCTTACTAGACTGGAGAGTTTTCCAGTAATGTCCCTTACCTGAGCCTCTAGGAAACAGCTGACTTCCCTGTTAGCTGGGTACAGTTTGCATATTGGGCTGTATGTTCCCCTTAGAAGGCAGTCTTTTATTACAACTACCCTTCTTTTCTTCTTAAGAGAAGTCGTTGTGATGTGGGACACAGATGGTGTTGCTTTAGGAGACCTCTCTGTCCATCTCGTCAGTTGTCTGGTCTTCTAGTTCCAGGGCCTCACACCTTGTTGTAGAAGGTGCCAGTCCTATATGTAAAGCTTTCAAAAGGAGAAGGTACCTTCCTCCTGGTACGTGCAGTAACCCGCTTCCAACCTTGATCTGCAGGCTTCTGACTCTACCAGCTTCTCCACTACAGTGGTGGTTGGGGACTCATGAGAGTCTTGATGCTATGGTGTCTCTGTAAGAAATTTGTCAGTCTTGCTTGTTCACTCAAACACTGCGTTACGTAGCCTATTTAGTTCCTCTGTAGCTCCCTCATCTGATGACACATCTCTTCAGTCACAGCACACCTTCTGCAGAAGAACTCTCTGTCCCAGCCCCATGGAGAGACATCAGGTGCTCCTGGCACCCTATGACCTGGAGACAATTACATCTACCACCAGCAGGTCTGGCTGGCTGGATGCCTCTGACATGGCTGGTTCAGTGAATCTAGCTGTTGCTGCAGCAGAATGAGCTCTTTGGCATGTCAACACCATAACTGAAGACGCTTACACTAGTACACTAGTAAGGCTGGGGCTGAAAGGATCTTTTCAGGCTCTTCACCACCAAATACTAAGTCTGTTTACTTGACCCTACTGGCTTCTCACAGACGGTTGGAGAGAAGCTCTTCCTACTCGCCCTGCCAGGGTGAACTGTGGTGTGAACTGCCAAGCAACCTGCCATGCCACAACCTCAGTGACATGCATGCTGACATGTCATGACTTTAGGCATGTTTATACTGTTGATCTGGTCCCTCTGTGTTTCATCACAGAGCTATAATCCTTAGGTCCTTTGCAGTAGATTTATGCTTGTTTCTTCCTGTACATTCATTTTTATTAAAACCAGAAAGTTTCCTTCAGGGGAAAATCAAAAAGCAATTATGAAAATTATTTACTATCTACAAAAAATAAGGACAGTGAAAGAGCTAGTTTAACACTTCCCATTGCATTTTCCAAACCATTTCACTTCCAAAGGTATGAGGCATCAGAGGACACTTCCCTTCTTTCATACAGCGCCCCATGAACACACCTCACACATTGTATCTGTGAACATGTCTGTATGCATTGTGTAAAAACGCTATTCCTACAGGCTGCAGAGCATCCTACTTGTCATTCATCTAGCTGGTTAGTTTTTTGACCTGCTGTTAACATCTATAAAATTGTGATAATGACTGAAAGGCCCAGAGACATGACTAGGACTCTGAGAAAAGAAGTGTGCTTGGATCACAGTCAGAAGCCAGTGGCAAAATCATATTTATTTAACTTTGAATAACCCCCAGTGGGGTCATACAAACGCTCACAATTAAATGTGTTTTTCTGATGTGTATCAGCATATACTCACATATTTATCAGAACTGTGCTAGCTTCCACAAATTTGGGCACCTAACTGAAAATGCAAATGCTTACTTTGGCAGATATCCTAAACTTCCTTATATTTAGCTGTTAGATCTATGGATAAATCCCACTCACTTTGTCTCAGTGTGTTTTCATCTTAGACAAACTCTTTTAATGGAGGGAAGAAGTACTTACCTGTATTTTTGCATGCACTCTGAATAAAGAAATATTTATATTTTAAGTAGTATAGTTCTTTTTTTCTGTAGGTATTCATTTGCACACTTTTCCCTTGCTTGGGAAGAAGTAGGGACCATCTTCTCAGCATATATGTACGAGGACTAAAAGCTCCCTGAAAGGCTCAAGTCAGAAGAAGCAGAAGTCTCAAGAAGGTGCAGGAAGAAAACAAATGCAAGAAAATAATATTTTATTGCAAGATAAATCTGTTTTGGGGTTAACAGCAGCCTTTTACTGTACATATTGACTCTGTGGTAAGCTAATTAGAGTAATAACATTATTGAGGATTGGAGGGACCTCTGGAGATCATCTAGTTGAACTGCCCTAGTCAGAGAATGGTTTGCTAGAGTAGGTGCTTCATGTTGCTGAAAATGTCCAGGCAGATTTTGACTGGCTCCGCAGATGGAGATACCACCCAGTCTCAGAGTAACCTTTTCCAGGATTTGAATCTTATCATTATGATTTCTTTTTTTCTTTTACATTTCAACTGAATTTCATGTAGATCGGTTTGTGACTATTTGCTCATCCTGTCACTAGATACCTCTGAGACAAGTCTGACTTTGACTTCTTTACTCCACATCAGGCATTTATACACATTGATTTGGTCCCCTTTAAGATCCCAAGTCTGACAAGCTCATCAAAGGTATTTGCTTAAAAATATACAAGGCTCCAATAATATCCACCCTCCAAACATATTAGAAGAGTCTTTGGTTCTTTTAACACCTTAAGAGAGAGTGCAAAGGAGAAAAATCTGTACACGTTTTCTCAAGGGGTGCTTTTACTGGTAAACTTTGGGAAATAAGAGTACTCAGCAAAAGTTTAAAGGGTAACATACAACCAAAACAAAGCATTCCACAAAGTCTTGACTTGGCACATGTTAACCATCTAACTTAGTGAAAACCAACCAGTTATCCAAAATATTACAAAAGGAGATGAGAGAAGAAGAAATAAAGAAAGAGAGAAAAAAGGAGAAATACAGCTACCACGGCTAGGTCTAGCATAGTTTCAGCTACAGGGGTCTAGAAGATGGAAGGTTTGAACATGCGGAGGCCATATGTCTTTGGTTCTATCTGCTCTGGTCCTCTGTGGTCAACCCTTGCAGGAGGGAATTCTGGCCCACTGGCAACTTTGGGGCTTTGGGATCGGGTAAGGGGTGGTGTTCCCACTGTGTGAGCCAATCTAAGGCTCAGTTAGGTGTTCCAGTGGGTGTGATGTAGACAGCGCTCCTGGTGTTCAGTGACTGACAGCTTCTTCAGGGTTGCCCCAGGACACTCGCAGGAGCTATGGAAGGGAATAGGGCATTACCTCACCTTCATGAAATTTGACTTGTCCCTAAACACACACATGCACACCCACTACACCCAGCCACCCCCCACCCTCCACCCCCCCACACCTACACACACACACAGTCCTGAGTTGGTCTGAACCAATAAGTAAAATAATAATCCAGTGTCTCACATCCCCCCCACCCCAATATTTCTTTTTTTTCAAACTGTACAGTCCCAGCTGTCTGAGCCTCTCCACATATGACAGATGCTGCAATATTTTATCATCTTTGTTGTTCTCTGCTGGACTTGCTTCATGTTCTGTCTGTCATGTTCTGGAACGCCAGAGTTGGATACAGAACCCTAAATATGTCTCATCAGGAATGAGTAGAATGGAAGAATCCCTTTTCTTGACTTTCTGGTACTTCTAGTGCAGCCAACGCAGAATGTCTGTTGCTCTTCTTTTTTTTTTTTTTTTTTTTTTT
>VWZD01013165.1:65870-79026 GCA_013396695.1 Sakesphorus luctuosus
TTTCTTTTTTTTTTTTTTTTCTTTTTTTGCAGATTTATTGCTGAGTCATGTTCAGCTTGCTGTCCACTATAAGCCTATGTGATATTATCAAAGCTGCTTTTCAGTCACTCAGGTCTCAACTTGTACTAAATTGAGTGTGTTTATTTAATACATTTATTCTTTCTCAGGAGCAGAACTCCATATTTGCAATTGTTGAATTTCTTCAGGTACTTCTTGGTCCATTTCTTAAGCCTGTTGTGGTCCCTCTGAAGAGAAACGTAATCATTTGATATATCAGACGCTCCGTCTAGTCTTGTATTTTCTCCAGACCTGCTGAGGGTACATTCTCTCCCTTCATCGAAATCAGTAATGAAGATGTTGAACAGATGCTTGTTTTCCTGATCATTGGGAGGGACCATTATTAAGCTTGGAAAAGTGATCCTTGAAAACCAACAAGCTCCCATGACCCCTCTTCTCTCCAGGACCCTTTCCCCTGGAATTCTTCCAAGCAGGTCCCTAAACAGGATAAACAAGATAAACAGGGCTACTTTTCTAAATCCAGGGCTGTGATGCTGCTATTTGCCTTCTTTCCTCCTCTTGGGATCCTAAACTCCACATTCCCTGGTCACTTAAGCCAAAGCTGCCTCCAGTCTTCATTTTCCTGCCCAGTTCTCTTTTTTGTAAGAATCAGTTCCAGCAGAGTGATTCCTTTGTCAATTTGTTATTCCCTTGTGTCAAGAAGGTGTTATAAGATACTCTGCTTTGTTTATAGATTGCTACATTGGCCTTCCAGCAAATTTTTGTATTAAGTGACCGATGAAGACCAGGACCTTTGAACATGAGGCTTCTACCAGTTATATTAAAAAAAGCCACATCTACCTTTTCTTCTTCGTGCTGGGTCTGGGTAGGATGGAGTGAATTTTCTTCATATCAGCTTGTTATGGAGCAATGTGATCAAAACAGTATTGGTAACACACCTGTGTTTGAGCTACTGCTGAGCAGTGCTTACACAGCATCAAGCCCTTCTCTGCTTCCCCTGCTGCTCCCACAGCAAGACAGCTGGGGGTGTACAAGAAGTGGGGAGGGCACATAACCAGAACAACTCACCCAAAATGGCCAAAGGGATATTCCATGTCATATAGAGCCATCTTCAGCTATAAAAGTCCAAAGGGAGGAGTGTTTTGGATTGGTAGTCATTGCTTACAGACTGACTTGCTCTTCAGTGGGAAGGGAGGAGTGATTGCATTCCCACCACTTGTTTTTCTTGCTTTTCTCCTTTTCCTCTTTCCTTCTCTTGTCCCACAAGTTTTAGGGTCTTTTGTTCTTCCTATTCTTTCTCCCCACTCTGTTGATAGCAGAGAAAGTTAGTGAGTGGCTGTGTAAGGCTTAGCTGCCAGTCAGGGTCAAACCACTACATTCTTGAATTAATTGGTGAAGGAAAATATACTCGCAAAGGTTAATGGAACTGCAGAAACGAAGCCAAATATCTAATTTATATGTATGTGGAGAAGAGATTGAGGGAAAGGATTCATTTCTGTTAGCAGAATTTGGAAAGGGCTTAGTTAGCTATTCTACTTCAATTATCTGGAGGAGAAGTATAAAAATGGGTTTTACGAATATCTTGATATGTTTTTTGTTATTCTCTGACCATGAGGATTTAGATATTTTGTGTCATGCTCTGTTGTTGCCTTCTTGAACTAAATGACTGCTAACAATGTTATGCACTTAGGTCTCTCTCCAGAGCTGTTAATCAAAACAGTGGCAGGCTAAGACCTGATGTGTAGGACCTGAATAATCCTGTCTTGCTAAAATTAATTTGGATAGAACAGCAAGTTAGCCTCATCAAATAAACTGTTCCTGTTAACAGTGAAAGATGGCAATGATGCCTCCATCTAGATATTGAAGTTCAGCCTCTTCAACAAGCTAGCTGAAATTAGCACTCAATTCTAACCTTGTAAAGGTTTAGAGTCTACTTGAAAAAAAGTGTGAAATTAATCCATTTAAGTGTGTATGTTAAGAGACACATAGGATAGTTCAGGGTACATACAGACACTCTCACCCTGGAGATTCTAGATGCTGATGCCTTGAAGGTTCTGACAGAAGGAGTATCTCCCATCTTGTTCACAGTGCCACCCTACTACCACAGGAGATAACACACTGAAATTCACATCATGATAACTTCCGCTACAGAGTCACATAATCACGTAGTCATAATGTGATGTTGCAGGGAGGGGAGTGGTTCCCGCCTGTCCTCCACAGCTGGGGAGCACTGAGACACAGATCTTTACAGTCCAGGAGACGAGGGGCAAAAACAGATTTATTGTGAAATTCACAAGGCTTTTATGGGGTTCCAGAAGGAAGGATTGGGACTGGATTGGGTAAGGATCGGGTGGAAGGGAGGGTTTTAGGTGCCGACTAGCTAGTGGAGCAACAGGAGGAACCACAGCCAATAGAAAACCAGTGATTGGGGATAGACAGGTGAGATAATCAATAGAGGTTTGACAGGGGCAGGAAGCTGGTAGAGGCGACAGCCCTGCCACCCCAGGCTGCTTCTGGGACATGAGACAGGGGGGGCCTGGCAGGGAACTGCCTGTGCTCGGATGGGCAGGCTCAGCCCTGGCCTGTCCGGGACTGAGGGGAAGGAACCCTCATGTTTGACACTGAACTTCTTTTATATTAGTTTATGACCATAAACATAGTCACTTCTTCAGTTATTTCTGTCACAACAATTTTGCTAACTATTACAATATAAATAACTGAGTCTCTTCCCAGCAAGGAAATGATAAAACCATGGAAGACATTACATTCAGACCTAATCAAATAAATGTCCTCCCAGAACTAAGGAATTACTTTTGGAGACAGCATTACAATCATCCAGATCCAATATGCCTCTAGTGGGCTTCCCAACAGTAAGTGATTTCTTACTTGCTAGTAGGAGTCCAGAATTGTCATAGGACTGTTACAAATACTCTTACATGGTAAGATCACTGAGCTTCAAATAAAGAACTTCAAATATGGCCTGTCCTATACTAAAATTTCTGGAGGAACACATGGCATAGAAGAGTTTTAGGACTTACACTTTCCTAGCCTGGAATATCTTTTCTATGGAAAGTATGCAATCCAGGGCCTTGAATTAAATGGCTGCAACACTAAGTGCATATTTATAAAACCTTCTATAAATCATAATTTACATTTCCACTACAGACTCATTGTGACCTCTGGACAGTGGACTGGTCAAATTACAACAGCAAACATTTCATTCCATGGACACAAATGAATTGCTTAAACAAAAGTGCCTAGGGCCACTTAAAACACTCTTAAAGCATTCTAGACATCTTGATATCACTCCCAGATGTGACATATAATTTATGAGACACTTCTGTAGTACAGAGAGAGTCCAGGCATGCGTTTAAACTTACTTGTCTTCAAATGACACTAGAGACCTATATTTTGGCAACTACATTGAGCTCCATCATTTAGCTCTAGTCCAAGGAGTTTTGTCCACCTGTGATTCATAGAGACATCTGATGCAGCACAGCTGTGTGACCACAGCTAATTTTAATATGAAAATGAATTACTATTACGTGGGAGCATAAGTGAGCTAAACCTGGTTGGGATAATTAAAAACACAGACTGTTCTGATAGTTCTGATAGTGATAGCTGCTTCAATATTCAAGATAAAAATCATCGCCATGGAAATGTATAAAAACCTATGGAGCAAAATATTAAACTAGAGCAGGAAAGGATTACAGAGTCCTGTGAGAGATGGCAAAGGAGTCCAGAGTGCAGCGAGTTTTGTAATAAGCCTCTCTTCAATCAAAGAGAAGTGGTTTGAAAGGGGTAGTTGAATCTGGAGAATCAGCAAATGGTTACAGGACTGGTGCCAGAGCCTGGGGTTCAGCTACTTAGACCATGGGACTTCCTTTGAGAAACTTGGGTTACAGAGGGTTCATGGAGGTCAGCTTTTTCAAGGGCTCAACATAGCCTAGGGAATCTGCAAGATGAGTTACAGACATGCATATACCTGCAGGGCTAGAATCTTATTGTCATTACAGAGATATGTGATGGGACGTCTGCTATGACTGGAGCATTGGAATGGAAGGTTCTTTTGGAAAGACAGGAAGGGGACACAAGGAGGTGGTGTTGTCTTCTATGTCAATGACTAGCAGCAGAGCATGGAGC
Organism: Sakesphorus luctuosus; assembly: GCA_013396695.1. Taxonomy (NCBI): domain Eukaryota; kingdom Metazoa; phylum Chordata; class Aves; order Passeriformes; family Thamnophilidae; genus Sakesphorus; species Sakesphorus luctuosus. Next base: position 70,032 of record VWZD01013165.1, read on the forward strand.
TCCACTTGGATTAGGAGCTGACTGAGAGCTTGTGGGTCAGAATTACAGGGAGGGCAGAGACAGGTGACATTATACTGGGGATCTGCTATCACCAGGAAGACCATCTGTATGAGGCATTCTATAGATAGTTAGATGCAGCTTCACATTCATGAACTCTGTCCTCGTGAGGAACTTCAATCACACTGGTATCTGTGAGGACAACACAGCAGGTCATAAGAAATAAGGTAGGTTTTTGGAACATGCTTATGATAACTTCCTGTTCTGAGTGGTAGAGGAGCCAGTGAGTAAGGGTGCTATGCTGGGTCTTGTTCTTACCAGCAAGAAGGGGTTGGTGGGGAATGTGAAGCTAAAAGAAAGCCTGGGCTGCAGGGACCAGTGTCTTTCCTGCTTGTTCTGCAGCTTTCTTAATTGCACTGTTATTTCATTTCCTGTATTATATTGTGTTTCCTTTGCATTTATTGTGTTAAAACAGAAGTTTGTTACTTCAACAGTTCTATTGTAATGTAGAGGTATTCTAAGGGCTTATTCTAGATCCATGATTTGGTTACTCTTTGTCATATTGAAAATAATGTCAAATATTATTTGCACAAAGCAAAGGCCTGATTTTTCTGAAAAGCCTTATCCCCAACATAGTGTTTAGTGACATCATACTAAAGGTTCACATCTCAGCTCAGGATTCTTTTCCTTGACTACAGGCCTGAAATCTCTTTGGTTTTTTGGGGTTTTTTTGAGTTTTATTTTTGCAGAATGAAAAATTATTTAGCACAGTAGCTATTGGGAGCTACAGAGGTCTGTGAAGTCAAAGAACTGTAGAACCAGACTTGGTCCAAATGACAAGTCACCAGACTGTTTCATGAGATTCTAGACTTGGACATAAAGACTGGTTGATCTCATCTAGGAATATGTGCTGCAATGGTCTTGATACAGTTTACAATGTGAACTATAATTATTCTTATATAACTATAACTTAAGTTATGCTGTAGCTTTTTATCATAAAGTCCAGGTCTATCTAGCATGTGAAAAATAATTTATTAAGATAATTTTAAAAGTAGTTATTATCATTTTTTATCTCAATACAATCTAACAGGTCACTATATAAAGATCAGAAAACCATTCCTTACTCCATCTTTTTATACTGTTCACAGGGGAAAAGAATGTAGGAATTTTTCTAACCTAGAGATGGAAAGAGACATTTGACTAATGTTGTAGAGAACTAATACTAGATTCAAGAACTACATGGAGATCTTCCAATGTATTTGCTCAAAAAAAGAACCACACATTTTTAATAGTCCTGTAGGGCTTTGGACATAATCTGTCTCTGATAGAAAGTCAGTATGCTTGACCTTATACGGAATTTCTTAGAAAACATAGCAGTAGCTGGTAACTATCAGCCCTTCAGATTAAAATTTGACAGTGTAGGCACAGGTTTAGCAGGTACAGGTCTTTGTAAAAGAATAAAATACAACAAATTGCTAGTGCTTCAGCATGGCCTGTAGCACCTAAATTCTGTTTTGTCAGTTTCTAAATATATGTAGTAAATGCCTGTGAGAACATGATGTGTAAGTCCTAGGCTTTTTTCACTTTCCTGTAGTTTTGTCAAAATTCTACAGGTAATATTTTCAAAGGGAATACTTTCCCCTCATGTCACACATCATGCAAACAGTCTAGTCTTACCCTTTACTCTCAGCTTATTGTTGTTGCATTTCAGAGACTGTTGGCAGTGCATCCTGAATTTGTCCAGGGAGTAACAGTCTCAGGTAGTCTAGTACATCCAATTAAATTTTACATTCCCTTTCCAGGTGTAAATCTTCAGCTGCATGACTTGTCTGTTGTTGACATGAAATCCATTCATGCAATTAAATCTGTAATTTTTAACACTGGTGTCACTTAAGTACTTCTGAGCTGTTATACAAACTTAAGTCTGTGAGTACATAACCACCTCTAATACAGTATGTGGGAAGCAAATATTGTAGAAAAAGAAAAGCAATATATTAATATTGCTATTAGTTATATCAGAAAGCACTGCAGACAGCTAAGTATGCTAAAGTGTGCAGGTTAAGTACCATCTTAATTCTGCTTGCTGCATTACAGAACTTTATTTGCAATGCTCAAAAGTCAGGACTGTCTTTAATTTCCTTGCAACAGTTTCAACTATCCAGTTCGATTTTGCTTTGATTTGTAAGGAATGGGTTTTGTTTTTGTCTTGTTTTGGATTGGGTTTAATTCTTACAATATTTTAAATTACATTATTTTGCTCACTGAGTAGGAAAAAAGATCAGGATTTAACTAAGGCATTTGAGGTGAAGAAACAAATTCACTTTTCAGTGCCTACAACTAGTTTAAGTTTCCAGTAATTTGAAATGATAAATAAAAATGTATCTATTGTTGTTTCATGTTAATCATCTAACTTACTGAGAGCTAACAGTTGTTCACAGCAGTATCAGACCTGGGTTTAAATATTTTAAAATAAGATCTTTAGTTGGGATTTTTGGTTTGTTTGTTTGTGGCTTTTTGCAAAAAATTGAAGTTTGAATTATTTTACCAAATTTTTATTATTGTTTCCAAAATTAAATTCCATGTATTTAAGTGTTCAAATATTTTTTCCCCTCTGGATTAATTTTTAAGGTATTATACAGCATTTTTCCTTATATATTTACATAATTATATTTATTATTACCTGTGGGACTATTGCAATTTTCCTGTCCTGCTTTCAAATTTCCGTATGATTTTGCTGGCAGATAGGGGATTTAAAATATTCCCTGGCATTATTAAGGAATAAGATGATTTTTTTTTCTTCATTTAACATTGGATTGGTAACTTTTTCCCCTCTGCATTAAAAAAAAAAAATCTCTAGCCTCTAAATGTCATGTTTTCTAGTTTATTTTAAGTCAAGCGTGTTGCAAAGCATATACGATCATGACATCTTCTGAAGCAGAATCAATATGAAGTGGAACTTGCTGATCTCATGCTGAATACCACTAAGCTTTCTCCAACAAACCAGATGGAATTTTGACCTTGTACATTGTGTTCTCTCTGATTCAACATGTACTTTCACAATTGGAAACAATTGTGAATTGTTCTGTCTTTTTGCTAATAAGGAATAATTGTCATTATGAAAAAAAGATAAAATTCTGCAAATTCTAAAGGTCATTGCCTTTTAAAAATGCTTTGTAGGTACACAGGAACTATAGACAGCAGAGTTGTATTACTTTGTACCATCCATCTGTTTGGTGGGTAAGACAATGTATTGCCACACACAAGCTACACATTGTTGGAAAAAGACATTCTTTTTCAAGACCAGCAGAAGCAAGTCTTGTATACCATCTGCCTTCTAAGAGGTGTGAAGGGAATTTCACATGACAACATGAATGACTTCCTCTGCAAAGTGGGGAAACAGATTGCCATAATTTCTTTCACCCAATAAATTATTGTTCTGTCACTGGGCTCTCAAAGCCCATGGTAACTTCTCTGACATACAAGATTCATTTATTTATTTATTCAATTGTTTCATTATTTTGTATAGATTATGTTCTGTCCTTATTTTCCAGAATGTTTCTTAAAAGAACAAACCCAAAGCAAAATATGGCACAAATTTACCAAACACTGAAACATACTTTAAACTTGAAGGCAGTAAAAAGTCTTGCTTAACTCAGCTGTGATATTTCATTGACATACTGAGTTTCTGCTGACTTCTGAAGGACTGCAGATGACTGTAGGACATAATATGCATCCTGCACTTGCAATTGTTGGAATGAATAAGTTCAATAAAACAGAATTTTCAGTGCAAATTTTATATAGTATGAAAATAATTAATGTTATTTCACAAATTTTCCCATCAACTTGGAAAACGTGTAGCTAAGAGTTCTATGAATGTTTTCTTTAAAATCTTAGAATTTGAAAAAGCTAGAGAGGGAAAGAGATAAAATATGTTTTTCATTAATTTTGTCAGTTAGTTTAAGCACAAGTATTCCAGTTAGGGAGTGATGGCCAAAAAATAGCTCTGTGATTTGATCTTTTCTTTTTTCGGGATGTTTTGCTATTGTAATTGCTGGTAATAACACAAATTGGAAACATTTTCCATAAAAGCAAAAGAGTTTAATTTCAACTTATATAATGACTCACATAAGAACTCCATTTAGAGGCACTTTAACATTGTGAATCATTAATCTCTTTGACAAATTACAACACAACTCTATTAGATTTCCTGTTATGGACTTTAACAGATGTCTAATTAAAAACTGAAAGTGAATTCAGATTAACCAGGACTTGGCATATGTATAGTATCAAATAATTATTTATTGAGATAAACACTTTCTCAGGGACAAGAAGAAGTATTACCACTTCTTTTCCTATATACAATAAAGAAAGAATATTTAAGTATTGCATATCCACAGTTTGAGTTATTATGAAATATTTTAGAGATATAAGATAAATATTCTATAACATTCTTGTTAAAATTCTGTTGCAGAGACAAATAAATTTATTCTACTTCAGAATTTTCCAACGGTTAAATGTATTTATTAAGATTACAAAAAAATACCAAACAAACAAACAAACAAACAAAAAACCCCCAACGAAACAAAACCTCAATGTTGAGGTAGACCAGGAGTTTGTACAGTGGCAGAAATTCTACAAAAGATGGATAGATGAGGATGCCGAAGTCCTGGACCCTGGCACCCTGAACACAGAAGCCCTGCAACAAATTTATAAGGACTCTAGCAGTTTTGAACCTTATATTGATGTTTCCCTTGTTTAATGTTATAATAGTCATCATGTCTACCTATGTATTTTTCCCTTAAGTCACCCTGTCCAAGTTTCTTCTTCCCACAAACCGCTAGGGCATTTTCCTGCCAGACCTTCCCTGATTGGCCCCAGTTTGGTGCAATGCACTGCAGTTCCATATTTGGTTATGTTTTAATCCCCGTTCCCCATTGGTCTTTTTCTTGTTCCGCCCATCTACTTATGCTCAGACCAATGGGACGCTTAGCCCCTCCCTTTCTCCTCCCCTTTCTCCTCCCATGTTCTGGAAACCTCCACCACTCCCTGTATAAAGCCGAACAGCACAATAAAATTTGCTTCTCTTTGTTGCCTCTCATCTTGTGTGGTCATCTTCTTTCGGAGAGCTCGGCACTGGGACGGGAGCGTGAGGAGCCTACCTGTGCTTCGAGGGGCTAATCCTAAAAGAGCTGCTCTTGCAAGAGCTTGATATCACTTTCTCCTTGGAGCTGAAGAACCCCATCACCATATTGGTGGCCATTTATCCACTGATACCTCACATCTTTTATTATGTAAGTATCAAACCATTGTGACATGTGAAGTCTCAAACCATTGTAGGCCACTGAACAGGCAAACACAATTTATCTAACTTTTGATTTAATATCTTCTTTTTGTCAAATATGGGTACATTTTGTTTGTAAATAAAGATATTCGTGTTGCAATCTTACATTACTATAACACAGTAAAAATTTCTAACACTGGAAGTGACCTAACTCATTTCTGGGCACAGAAAACCTAACATAGCTGTAGTTACTACTGACATACCCTTTTTTATTATCAGATGTAGCATATTTTTGAGCTTCATTTTGTCACATGAACAACAAGAACAAGTTTATAGTCGATACAGAAATCGTGCCTAGGATTTGGACCCTTTGAAGCTGAATCTTTAAGTGCTTAAATAAAGTAATAAAATTAATTCTTTAAAAAGAAAAAGAAAAAAATGCTGGTTCTTAGGGACAAACTCACAAAAGTAATCATTAATTCAAGTCTCATAACATTAGTGCGTATCAGTTTTGAACTGAGGTTCAGAAAATAACTTCCCCAAAACCCTTGCCTTTGTTGCAGAGAGCTTTAGTCTAAGCTAATTTGCCTTAGGCCACATCTATTTTAAACTGTAGTTTGGAACAGAAATATGTTTTTTAAAGAAATTTTTCTGATCATCCCATGGCAGTGATTGCCATTTTTTCGAAGCAGTTTTGATGAGGCTTGGTGAAGGTGAACTGTTATTTTTCACTTTCTTGGTTTTTTCTTCCCAGAAAAGAAAAGGCCCAACCTTTCTGTTATGGGTTTAGCTAGGCCTAAATTTAGGCTGTAGTTTTAAGAGTAGGCCTTGGATTATCAGCTGACTCCAGCTGAGTCAGGCCAGCTGATGTCTGACTCCTACTGGCCAATGGTAGTTACCATAATCTGACGTTACCTCAAGTATAAATATGGTAGAGTAGGAAGAGTTTCTTCTTTCTGATCATGGCTGAGGTGGAGACAGGACACTGCTGCTCCTCTACTAGTTAGGCCCCAGCACCACTGCTTGGTGCTATCATATCTTAAGAAAGTAAAATGTTTATTCTTGCTTTTCTTTTTGCTTGTGTCAGTCCCTGGGGGAGGTTGAGTTCTTTTGGGTGATTCTATAGCCAGAATAGTGAGATTTGTGTTCAGAGGGGTTCATATTTCTGCTGGGTGGGGACGTGAAGGAATTATTTGTTATATCTAACTTCAGTAGGTGTGTGTGTTATATTGTCATTTTCCTTTTAATTTTCTGTTTTCTGTATAAATATATAAACCTGTCTTAAATTGTCCAGGGTTTTTTTTCCCTTTTCTCAGCGAGGTAAGGGGAACTCTCACTCTGTGTTTGGGTGGCTGTCATTTTACCAGCTCAACCAAACACACCTTTTTATAGAGTAAACTTATTTGGAAATTCTCTTTCAGGTGCTCAACAAATGCCCTCCAATACCTAATGCAGAAGTGCTCGATCTACCAAATACCTTTGAAGAGCATGTCTGATGTTCTGTTCAAGATATCAGCTGAATCTATTCCAGAAGAAAAGCAAGTAAACAATGAACATTGTAGATACAGAAACCTCAGAAAAATTGTTTTGATTGACTGATCAATTCCTACTGAAAAACAGGATTTTTTATGAAACATATGCTTATATTGTAGATAAAACCTTAATTTTGACAGCAAAAAGACATTCTCAGTATATTCCTAATCTCAGTATTTTCTTTTGCTCAGTGTGAGCAATTCAGCATGTTAATTCTTATTCAACCCACTTTTAAACTTACTATTCATTCACTACATCACTTGGATAAAAGAATAATTTAGATATGTAGACAGACTTCTAAATATTTCAATATTCAGCACCAGCATATCTATTTTTAAGTACCTGACTCCCATTGTAGATTCCAAAAGCCTTGCAATAACATTCCCTGTATAATATCTGATAATATGCTCTTGAAGCCCAGGAACATAATCGTATTGTGCTCTGTCATGAGAGCCTACTTGAAGTACTGCATCCCTCTTTGGGCTCTTCTGCATGAAAAAGGTGTGAACCTGTTGTAATGGGTCCAGAGGGCCATGGATATGGTCAGATGACTGGAGAACCTTTCATATGAAGAAAGGCTCTGAGGCTTGGGGTTGACCAGCATTAAGAAAGGCTCTGAGGACACCTTGAAGGCTTCCAATACTTTAAAGGAAGCCTATAAGAAAGAAAAAGTAAAAGAATTTATGAGGGTGTGTAATGGCAGGGCAAAGGATAATGGCATTTAACGGAAAGCGGGTAGGTACAAATTGGACATGAGGAAGTAATTTTTTACTGTGAGGGTGGTGAGACACTGGAACAGGTTACCCAAAGAACTTGTGGATGCCCTATCCCTGGAAGGGTTCAAGGCCAGGTTAGATGAAGCAGGACCAACCTGGTCTAGTGGAAGGTTCCTTGTCATGGCAGGGAGGATTGGAACTATATGATCTTTAACTTTGCTTCCAATATAAACTATTTTATGATTCTATGAAATGGTTAAATGTGCAGGAAAGGGACTTTCAGTAATCAGTACCATGAATACAAATGTCTCTAATCTGATCGTCAAGACAACCCAAAGCAACAAATATGTATACTAGAAACATATCATATGGAATTTATGCATCTTAATTTTGAAAATTATTAGATACTTTTGGCCAAAATCTGTACCATGTAATTGTTTTGCTGTTTTACATCATTCTGTCAAAAGACACGCATCTCCTCCACTCTCTCCCTTAAAAAAAGAAAAAACCTGGAAACTCTCAACAAAACATCTATTTCACTCAATATATATTTCAGATGTTTTACATTCCTCTTTTCTGTCAAACCTGTGTTCTCTCAGGTTTTTGATAAGTTATTTATTTTTTTTGGTGGGCATATTCTTATGGATTTATATGCATATATATGCATTTATATATCATTCTTATGCATATATAGCAGAACTAAAGGTAAATTGTTTACGAAAAAAATAATGAAGATTAGCTATTGCCTTTTTGATCTGATAGCTAGGACACTTCTTAGACAGAACGAGATGACATTTTCATCTATTCCTCTATATTGGTTTTGTATGATTTAATGAAAGTCCATAGAAGCTGGATCTGTATACCCACTGACATCTTTTCTATGGCTACAGATGAGGATTACACTAGAAGCTGAGATGGCTGATACGCACTTTTAACAGTGTATTGGATAATGATGCCATAAAACTTCCAGTGAATCTATATCTTGAGTCTTTAGTAATGCAAAAAATTAATGTCAAGCATTTCAAAACTTTAGCATGTACCTGGTGCCTAATAGGTTTAATTATCCTAACATTCAAACAGTTGTATAAAATCCATTACTTTGGTTAAGTTAAACATCTTCTCCTGAGAATAATGATGTCACTACGTATAAATTCAGAGAAACATGCTTGCCTGGAAGTCTTGCAGAAAAAAATTGTAACACCAAATCTCTTGTTATTTAGGGTTAGAAGTGTAATCTATTTCCCGTTAAGTTATTTATATAATATTTATCTTACTGATATTAGTATTCCAACAAATATTGATGTTATATATGATATTTTTATTTAATGTCAGTGTAATGATCCTGGTTTAAATATACTTACCTTTTTTGGTCTCCCTTTCTCCTTCTTGTTCCTCTTGAGAGGTCATTAACATTTACAAACCTCTCTCAGAATTTGTGATTATATCAGAGTACAGCTCAACCTCTTCA
>VWZD01013165.1:79055-91166 GCA_013396695.1 Sakesphorus luctuosus
AAGCCCAAAGCTGCTCTGTTATTGTACCATGATTTTGGTACTCCTCATCTAGTATTATTTGTCTATTCATATATATTTATCAACTATTTTTTTGTGCTATTCCTCTCAACTAATTTGAAAGTATTCACTCTCTGTCATTTATTTCCTTTCTTTTCCTGCTGTTTTCATGTTGTTCAGAAAAGGAATTTTTCTGTGATGCTGCCTTGGTTAAAAATGACAGTAATTTAAAGCAGATATTTAAATTAAATAATGAATGAATATTTTACTTTATTTATGGAAGATCATAATACTGATAAGGTGAAGAAACACTTTACCACATTATCTGTACTTACATCCCCATTTGTATAAGTTATTGCCTTTTATCATAGTATCATCTAGATTCCAACACTGAAGCTTGAATATTAACCATGTCATGTCAGTGGCCTATGTTATCTTTTGGGCATATAATCATACTGAATGCTTAGAAGAAATCATTGTTTCTGAGAGAGATAGAAGTAACATTTTTAAAGGTTTTCAAGCTCACCCTAATATTTCTTACACAGGAACAGACACACACAAACTAACTGCTTTTGAAAAGCTTTGCCTGAATGCTTACTTTTGATCAACTTTCATTTCTTCTTTTTTTTTTTTAAGGAATCTTCCAGAAGCCAAAACAGACTTAAAAGTGAAGAGGAAGTGATTGCAACTAAGGCTATCAAAGAGTACACTGATTCAACACACTCCCTAAGCAGCTTATTAGCGTCAGAGCTCTTGAGAAGTCATGTATAATGTTAAATGTTGTTATAAATTAGAAACCTCCCTAAGGTGCTCATTCATGGAGAAGTTCTACTACCTTTTCTGGGATTAATCTTTCCTGGACACAGGTAGCCACAGCAGGGAATAAAGATGAAGCATACTTATTTACATTGTCTTGAGTTAACATAGGTGATAGAGCCCTTGTGTTTTTTCTCTGTCACGTAACTTTTTTTTTCCTTTTTAATAGATTTGTGTATTAATGTGATTATCGTAACAACTGTAATCTATTCCCTATTACTGTCACCTTTTCTACTGTTTGCCATTATTAATGATACGACATTGACTGCCTGTCCAAAAACATCCAAAAATAACGACAGCTTTGTCAGGCAATCATTAGAACATCACAAAACATTTGTGAGTGATTCCCATCAAAAGCCTTTTCTAAATCCTCAGGACTTTGCGGCAGTGTAAACCTGAAATTCCTGAATTTTTGAGACTTCACTGATTAAGGTTTTAATCAAAGAATATAGAAAAGATCAGAAGAAAGGAGTGAAGAAGTAAAACATTTTTTTTCTACACAAAAGTCAGCTGTCACAGAAAAGCTGATGTGGCCAAAACTGCTTTTGCTTTCTTTTTGAGCCCTGACCCATCTGCCATATCTACAGTGCTACCTATTTAAGTATAAAAATAAGACACCTAGAACAAGAAGTAGGATTGCCCTAAGCTCCCTATAAAGTTAGTAGAGAGAAAATACATTAAATATCTGACTTTTCTTGTGGAGATTTTCTCTGCACTGACTATATAGAAAGCTATGTTTCCATAAAGTTCCCATAGGTATGTTCCCTACTTCCCTAAGTTAAGGTGGTATCTGTATTGGTATTCATATATGTTCACATATGAGGCATATGTATGTGAATCTATTACAATTATGCAGCCAGTAAATACAGATGTATATGTACATATCCATATTAACATCTTCTGTTTATGTCTATAATATGAAACCCAGCTATCTGAAAGTACAGCAAAGGAAGTATCTTGCAGGAAGCACCACATAACAGGCCATTTCCTGCCACCGTATTCATCCTGTTGTTCTCTTTCAAAAGCAATTCTACCAACATTAATGCTGTAATATTAAAATATATATAAAATATGTTCATTTTTTTAAGTAATGAAATAAGAGAATAATTGCAGCATGACTGTTGTCTTCTGAAAAAAATTAAAGAGGTAAAACACAGGACTCTACAGGATTCAGAGATATCTGAAATGTGACAATCATTTTTATATTAATGAAAAAAACCAGAAATACCTAAATGAACATTATTGAAGATTTCTCTCTGTAAGCCATATTAAATATTGAAGAAATTGCCTATTATCCAAGGTCAAACTATAGGGTAGGATAAAGTAGAAAGATTTTAGTTGCAATTGTCTGTCTCCATTGATAGGCAGACTGCCATCCTAATTAAGCTGAAAGGTCCCGGAAGGAAAAAGAAACCTAGAATATAAAAAGTAGTGAATATTCTCAGTAGTTTCTTGTGAAGCTTTATATTAAGATTTCATCATGAATACTAATGTGTCCAACAAACACAGAGCTGTCAGAGTGGTAACTAGATCAGACACAGCTGTGCAGGCTCAACACCAAAGCATAGGCAGACCAAATGTACTTTTTGTGAAACTGGAGCTCAGTACGTATGTTCTTTTGGATGCAAGCAATAGGTTTAAGTTTTACAGTGAACAAATAATCAATCATCTGTATTTCAGCTATAGATTATTGGAAGCAGCTTGGGCTGCAGTGATCATACACTGATGGAGTTTGCAGTTATGAAGGATACGGATCAGGTGAAAAATAAAGTCAGGACCCTGAAGTTTAGGATGCAGAATTCCAACTTTACAAGGAGCTAGCCAATTGGACATCCTGGGAAACTGCCATCAGGGCAATAAAGCAGAACAGAATTCACAGATCTTTAAAGACACTTTCCCCAGAGTGCAAGAGCTTTGGATTTCGAGATTTAACAAATGAGGAAAAGAGGGCAAGACAGCAGCCTGGCTGAGTTGAGAACTAGTCAAGCTAAAAGGTGTGAAGGAGATGGACAGGTAGTGGAAGCAGCAACACGTATCCTGGGGAGAGTATAGAGATGATACCCAGTTATGTAGGGATGCAATAGGAAGGTCAAGGGCCATCTGGAGCTCAACTTGTCAAGGGACACAAAGAATAATAAGAAAGGCTTCTACAGATTTACATCAGCCAGAAAAGGAAGGTCAAAGTAAATGTACCTTTCTAAGAAGCAAGATTGTTAAACGGGTAACAACAGATGAGGAGAAGCCTGAGGTACTCAAGAAACTTCTTTGCCTCATTCTTCACTGATAACCTCTCTTTCTCTGTGTCTTGAGTGGATGGACTACAAGGCAGGGGTCTGGGGGTCTGAAGTCCTTCCCACTGTAAGAGAAGACCAAGTTTGAGACCGTCTGAGGATCAGAGTCCTGAAGGAGTTGGCTGATGTAGTTGCCAAGCCACTTTCCATGATATTCAAAAAGTTATGGCAGTCAGATGAGGTCTCAGGTGTCTGAAAAAAGAGAAACTTTGCTCTCATTTTTAAAAATGGTAGAAAGGAGGATACAGTGAACTACCGATTTGCCAGCTTTGCATCTTCGCCTGGGAAGATCATAGAGCAGATCATCCTAAAAGCTACATTAAGGTACATGGGGGACACAGAGGTGATCTGAGACAGGCAGCACAGCTGATCAACCTAATGAGCTTCTGTGATAGAGTGACTCCATCAGTGGACAAGGAAAGAGGTATAGACATCATCTACTGGACTTCTGATATGGTCCCTCACAGTATTTTCTCTCCAAATTGAGAGATATGGATTTGCTAGATGGGTTATTCAGTGGATCAGGAATTGGCTCTGTGGTCACATCCAGAGGTTAGTGGTCAACAGGTCAATGTCTAGGTGGAGATCAGTGACAAGGGGTGTCTCTCAGGGCTCTGGTACTGGGACCAGTGCTATCTAATAACTTTAACAGCAATAGAGATAGTGGAACCAAGTGCAGCCTCAGCAAGTTTGCAGATGACACCAAGCTGCTGTTTACATTCCTGAAGGATGGGATATCTTTCAGAGGACCTACATAATCTTGAGAATTGGGCCCATGGGAACCTCATGAAATTCACCAAGGCTACCAGCAATTTGCTGTACCTGGGTCAGGGTAACTCTTGGTATCAGTACAGGCTGGAGGGTGAGTAGCTTGAGAGCAGCACTGCTGAGAAGGACTTGGGGGTACTGGTGAATGAAAAGCTGGACACGAGCCGGTCACATGATTTTGCAACCCAGAAATCCAACTGCATCCTAGGCTGCAACAAAAGAAGCATGGCCAGCAGGGTGAAGGAGGTAATACTGCCCCTGTATTTTGCTCTACTGAAACACCATCTGGAGTACTGCATCCAGTTCTGGGGTCCTCAGTACAAGAAAGATGTGAAAAGACCTGTTAGAAAGGGTCCAGAGGACAGCCAAGATGATGATGAGAGGGAACATCTCTCCTTTGAGGAAAGGCTGGAGGAGAAAGCTCTTTGGAGACTTTATCATGATCTTCCAGTGCTTCAAAGGGACTTATAAGAAAGATGGGGACAGAACTCTTAGCAGGGCATGTAGAGATATGACAAAAGATGCTAATTTAACACTAAAAGACAGTATACACTAGGCATAAGGAATAAGTTTTTTAACAATGAGAGTAGTGACAAGCTTCCCAGATAGCTAATAGGTGTCCTGTCCCTGTAAACATTTAAGGTCAAGTTGGATGAGGCCCTGAGTGATCCACTAGAAAGGGTACCTGCACACTGGACAGGAGTAGTACTGAAATATCTTTAAAGGTCCCTTTAAACATAAACCATTTTAGAATTATTTGCTGATTATTTGTTCACAGTAAAAATCAACAGCTAAAATACAGTTAATTTCTGAAGGTTTTCTGACATTGTTGTGAAACAAGTGGAAAGGATGAAGCTGCTACTCCCAAAAACTATGAAAACTCCAAGCACTCTTCAGCACAGTGGAGATGTAGGTCTTAAATCCTGAAGATTTATCTTGGAAAAAAAAGTGCACAGAAATGTATTTCCTAGAGCATATAGAAGTATATATATTTGTGGGGTTTATATATTTATGTGCAACAGTACAAGGAAGGGAAAAATCTGTATAAGAATCATTGGATCTATAGCCTAATGATTTCCCTTTGAAAGATACTCACAGTATTTCAAGGATCTTTTGCAGGTTTATTTTTTTTTACTGGCAATATTAACACTGTTTGTAAGCCACATAAACAAATGCTTTTATCTACAAATCTTACATGTTTATTAGAGTTTTATGTGCTTTAAATGTGAATTTTATCAGCAGTGGACCAGCATGTACACTGTGCCTATAGGGGTTTCTATGTTTGCCATCACTGTTGCTTGAGGAAGTTTTTAAAAAACTGCAAGCATTTTTCCTGTCATGAAGTATTTATTAGATCATTCCATTAAAGAATATGCATCTAAATTCTGATAGAATTTTTTTTAAATAATATTCACTTTTGCACACTATTGTCTAATATTTTCTTTATTCTCTTAAATTAACAGAAATTACAACATTCTTGCAAGTGAGGGATTAAGAGAATACTTGTCACATTTAAAATTGTTAACTATAGAATTCTGAAGCTGAAAAGAAAGTCTGAGGTAGTTTTTCCCTGTCCTAGCTCTCCATGTGCTCACTGTAAATATGGACTTTTCAGGAGGATAGTGTTTATTCAACTTGTCTTCAGGCAATTGTTTTTGCAAGATCTATTAGCAATATTCAGAAGCACTCTTACAGTCTCTGGACTTTTAGTAAAATAATTTTCTAATGTGTTGCAAAATCAACATCATCACAATCATCTACTCTTATGATTAGTATAGATAAATATGTTAACAGAGTTTCTAGTGGCTGTGGTTGTATGATCACTATTCTATGCTTATTTAAAATCACCTTATAGATTATCTCCCCTTTTAATGTTAAAATGTCCTGCTTCAGAACATAATAGTTAAATTGCATTTATTGCTATTTTGCAGTGTCTTTTTTATATAGAAAGACTAAACTCAGCAGACTTCTCTCCTGCAAGACCTGCATGACAACAAAGAAACTTACAATTCTATGTCATAGCATCATAGTAATATCTTCAGCAAAAGAATAATCTGTTGCCAAAAGATAAACCTAGTATAACATAGGAATTACTATATCTATAAATAGAATCTATAGACTTTTAGTTTTCATTTGGTTTTTACCTTCTACTTTTTTGAAAGTGAGAGTATGCAAAGTCAGTCACACCTTGAATAGATGTGGCATCCAATAATGTTCAGATGTTCAAATAAAAAAAGGTAATAGAATATCAAAGATAATACTCTGCCACCTGACCCTCATGGGCTGATACATTAACATGCTAGTAGTTCCACTGATTTTATTTATTGTGAAAGAACTCCAGAAAGAATTCTACTTTCTTGAGGCTAGTAAGACTGGTTCCTTAATCATCTTTGCTAGAAGGTGACTAAAGCCAAGGCAATTACAAAAAAACCCCAAGATTTGAAGGAATTAGAGCTGCAATAATCAGACTTCAATCAGTAGGTCCTGTGTCCTATTTATGTTCTCAATTTGATTCTGATTTTAATCTTAAAAATTCATAGAAACTGATTTTTGTACTGAAGGGCACTCAAGTATATGCCATCAAAAGTAATTAAATTGCTTAAAACACAGTTTAATCTACTTACTGTGTTGGAATATGAACAGATATAAATTATATGAAATATAAAGGTTATTTTCTTGATCTGTTATAATTCAGTAATAATTTTCTTTCCATTAGTCAAACCAAGATAACTGATACAAGGAAGATAAGAAGTGAGTCTTGATCACTTTATAGTAATTTAGCTGTAATTATTGATTTGAAAATTAGGCATATTTTCCAAGCAAATATGTTCTGGAATTCTGATTTTTCCTGGCACTTAACAAAAATATTTTGCATTTTTATTTATAAAACTGTTCTATCACTCACTATGAAATTTTAATTATTACAAAAACACTTGGAAGAATTATATCACCAGTAGCTCAGTGTAGTGTTATTGACAACCGTTTTAGAAGAAAAAGTCTCTTATTTCCTCTTAGTCTTCAGGAAAACAGTTGTTGTCCTATACGTAAGGGTAGAAGACATTCTCAAAGAATTATGTTGAGAAGATCACAGCTTGTTTCACTTAAGAAGGCTTTCCTCTCTAGGGGAAGCCTCTTTCCCCAGAGACAGTTTTAGACGTTTTTTTCTCCTGCATTCCAGAGAAATGCTTCTTGGTATGAGAAAAAGTGAAGTCCTGCAGACATGTCAAAGGTCGTCCAGAGAGGGTAGAGGCAGACAAAAATTGTAAAAGCCCTGAGAAGAGAACAGGGTGTGTCTTTCCCCAAGCCCAGTGTTTGAAGAGTGCTTAGGACTAATGTTCTTTTAAGTCTAGTGTTCTTGACTTTGGAAATAAATTTTCCTACAATCCTTCCACTTCCTGGCATTTCGGGGATACCTACCTGTTACCTTCCTTCACACTATATTACAAGGATGAAAGTTGGGTTACCAACAGAAAGGAAATAGGGAAGTTTTAACTGAATAAATTCAGTATTAAATCAGGCATTTAAGCTTTAGACAGAAATTTTCAGAGATATTTGTCATTAAACAATTTTACTGTGTAAAAGAAGAAACTACTTCTTGAAGTTATGTTCCTAGCTAAGAGGATGATCCTTTCCTTGTGGATAAGTACATCCATCCCATATATGACTCCCTAGAGTAATGTTCTCCTGCAGATATCTATGTGCAAAAGCGTTTGTTAGGCACTTAAAAAAATCCATATTTATAAGGAAAAAGAAGAAACTTTTTGTGAGCTGCATGCTCATTATAATGGAAGGTGTTAGCAATGCTCTTCTAGTTTAGTATTGCCAGGTACTTTTAAAAACATAGATCATGCACTTTCAGTAGTTATTCTCTTGCATTCACTTTTCTTTTGCTTTGATAATAAATGCTCTATTGGCATCTCTGTGATATTTTCTAAATACTGTCTGGCATACACTGCTGTTTTTGTATGTCTGTGTTGTATTTTGCATCTTGTACATACTTCCTTTCATCTCAGATCACTTAACTGATGAGCTAAAAAAAGAAACGGTGGGATTTTCTTAAAAGAGACTCAGGTGTTCTTGGCCATAAATCTATAGCCCCAGCTTTCTGAAGAGCTGTCTGTTTCTTCAGAAGTCTCATTAAGCAAATGCCTCAGAAAGAAAAAGGAGAATTTAACTCTTGTGTATGGTAAACAACTGTTCTTCAGAGAAGTCCAGCAGTTCAGCAGTTTGTTTCTTTTCCTAGCATAAAAATATTGCATATTAGCCTTTGCCTTGTTACATTAACTGAAGTCATTTGCCACCTTAAAGTACATATATTTTTTTAGAAATGTAAAAATAACCAGTATGTTTAAAATTAAATTCATTCTGTTAAACATGAGGTTTTATTTGAAAAAAATTATACCAAAACTACTTTTGAAGATAGGTTGTTCATTATCTCAATACATGAAGAAGACAACTAGAGGTATTCCTGAGCAGTTATAGAATCTTTCTAGTTGAATCAAATCACGATTAAGTAGAATAAGTAAGTTGTTCCCTCGCAGTTGTACCACTTCAGTTATTACATGTGTTATTCCACACAAATTCACTTTGTAGATGATTGTGCCATAATAGGAGTACCTTATAACCCACTAAAAACTCTGTAATCTTCATCGTCAGACATCAACAATACATTTTAAGTTAGTTTTCCTGAATAAACATAAATGATTTTTTAAATTTAGCTTAAATAAACACTTTTAACACAATTTTTAGCAAAACATGTATTTAAGATGGAATCATAACTGTAAAATGATCTGTTGTTTCTGGTGATAATCAATAAAAAACAGTCTCAGAATATGCCTTTATGTGCATTGCCTTGTGTCAAAAAACCCTGGAGATTTTATGTGTTACTGTTTTATATTATTATTATATTACTATATGTAAGAATGCATATAAATACTTCCTTGATAATGCTAACAATCAAAAAAGAAACACTCCTAACAGGGAGTGATGTTAGAAGCCATATTGCATAAAGCTGAAGACGTGCCAACAACCATTTTCATATCTTTTTTAAATCAGATTTTGATATAACACCAAGGAGCAATTTTCATTACAAATAATCTACTGCTAATGAGACATGAAGGTATCAGAAACCTCCAACAAAAATCTAAAGCATGTTCTTGTTTACATTAACTACCTTTTTGGTTTTCGTTAAAACAGACGATATGCATGGAAAGCATTGTCTTCAAAAAACCCCTAACTCTAAGGACTTGCCTTTAAAATGCTGGCTTTATTGTGATTTTCCTATTTCTTCTTGTGTTTCCAATAACATATAATTAACATTAAACTAAATTAAGTAACTAATATAGATTTAATTATATTTTCATGTAAATTTTAAATTAAATTTAAAGCATAAGTGTAGCACAAATGCAATATTACTTATAACTTCCTACAGTAGTTTATTCAGATTGTAATTTCAATTTAACTGAATAGTGTAGTTGCACTGAATGAGTATAGTAATTGAACTGATGAATCGAGTATTTCTTTGTCTAGTTGAAATTACATGAAACTTGGGAGACAAAATATAAGAAAGAATTCTGGTTTTAATCTATCAAACTTGATATTAGGAAATTTATGAAATGTTTTCCTTATTTTCTGTGTGTGATCTATGAATCTCATGATTATATGCATTGGAAGAAGCTATATTATAACTGTACATATGATTTTAGATCCAACATCTGCATTCCCCCAGAATTCAGCTTCACAGGTAAGCCACATATAGCAGAAGTGGATACTTGAGTCTATAGAAAGACATACAAATATATACAAATTGTGGAATAAGCAGATGGAGAGCAGCCTCATTGAAAGAAATTTGGAGATTTCTTGATTATGTGTCAACAGCGTGCCCCAGAAACAAAAAGGGCCAACTGTACCCTGGGGTGCATCAGTTTCTGCTTGTTGTCTCTTGTTTTATTGCTTGGCACAACCAAAAAGAGGCTGATTCCACCCTCTTGGCACTCCCTTTCAAATACTTATAGACATTAATGAGGTTGCCTCTCAGTCCTCTCTTCTTGAGGCTGAACAGGGCCAGTTCTTTCAGCCTTTCCTCATTAGAGATGCTCCAGTCCCTTGATCATCTTTGTTGCCCTTTGCTAGACCTGCTCCAGGAGCTCCATATCTCTCTTGTCCTGTGGAGCTCAGAACTGAACACAGCACTTCACATGTGGCCTCAATGGGAATGAGTAGAGTGGCAAGATCACCTCCCTCCACCTGCTGGCAATGTTCATCCTAACACATGCCAGGATTCCATTGCCCTCTTGGCCACAAGGACACACTATTGGCTCATGCAGTTTGTTGTCCACCAGGACTCCCAGGTCCTTCTCTGAAGAGCTTCTTTTCAGCAGGTTTTCCCCAGATGCATTCTCCAGCCTGTAATGGTGCCCCAGATTATTCTTACCCAAGTGTATGACCCTGCATTTGCCCTCATTGAATTTCAGAGTACTCGAGTACTGTGTGCAGTTTTTTAGCCACTTAAATTTGAGTATAGTTATTGGAATGTGTCTAGAGGAAGATGGTCAAGATGGTGAAAGGCCTTGAGAGCAAGACATAGGAGAAGCGGCTGAGGTCACTTGATTTATTCATCCTGGAGAACAGAAGACAGAGCTGATTGCAGCCTACATCTTCCTCAAGGGTGACAATGGAGTAGGAGATGCTGATATCTCTCTGGTGAACAGTGATAGAAAAAGAGGAAATGGAATGAAGTATCAAGGGAAGTTCATGTTGGACATTATAAAAAGATTCTTCACTGAGGCGATGCTTGGACACCACAACCGACTCCCCAGGGAAGTGGTCATGGCATCAAGGTGTCAGAGTTCAAGGAGCATCTGGACAAGGTTCTTGGTCCTACAGCTTAGTTTTAGGTAGTTCTGCAAGGAGCTGGGAGTTTCACTCAGTGATCCCTTTGGATCTATTACAATGTGAGACTTGCATGTTTTTTTGGAAAGAATCTTTAATTTAAATTTGTTATTTGTTATAATTTGTTATACTCCAAAATCATTTGCAAGAAAGGAGTAAAAAAATTGAAAAAATTGATCACATGTGATCACTATATGTAACACAATATATTGTGTATTCTTATATTCACATGTACATGTAAGTAATATAATCTTTAGTATTCCATGCTTTAAATTCCTTTGCTAATGAGAAAATTCAAAATTAAATATATATTTAAAACTATAAAATCCAATTATTAAAAAGAATAAAAAAGAGATGGTATTTCAAAATGGTAAAAATCTAACATGGTGTCATGCTCAGCAATAAAAGTTGGGGAGTAGAAGGAAGAAATGTTTGGTGTTTATCTTCCCAAATAACCATTATGTGTGTTGAAGCCCATATTTCCTGGAGGAAACTGAACACCTGCCTGATAACTGGAAGAAGCTGTTTTGGTTTGCTTGCATGTGTGGTTCTTTGCTTTTCCTATTAAACAATCTTTATCTCAACTCATAAGTTTTCTCACTTATACACTTATGCACTTAGATTCTGCAGGGGGATAGTGAGCAAGCTTCTGCGTAGTGTTCAGTTGCCAGCTGGGTGTAAACAATGACAGCCTGTTTTGTCATAATGCAAATTACTGACCAGGACTAGTAAATATATAGAATACGAAGCAATATTTAGGAGACCTGGATTTGAATCACAAGGGAGTTGCCAGAAGGGACATGTGTCACATGAAAGGGAGGAGGGAGACAGAAATGCAAAGATTTCTAGTCTTAACTGTCTTAATAAGAAATTCTCAGCAATAAGCTAAGACAGACAATCAGATCCTTATGTTCCCAATACTGCCTATCGACTATGGACAGCACACAGGTTGGAAGGGTTTCTGACCTCTGATATGAAGCCAACACTTAGACTGGGAAGAACTTATCAGCTAAATAAGCGCTTCCAGAAAATTAGAGCCTTATGAACCCAGCACTGCCTGCTGAACTGCTGGACAGAACACAGGCTGGAAGGTATTCTAACCTCTACTTTTGAAGCCACACTTTATAGCTAGAAAAGAACTTTCCCCACAACAGCTCCCAAAATAACATTTATTAATGTAATTATGCGACAGTTATTGTGGGTTACGCTTTGCCGGTGATAACCTTTAGCTGCAAGATTGTATTTAATTGATAATAAAAGACCCCCAAAAGAAACCAGCACAAAACACAGTTTACAGAGACAAGCACACCAAACTCAAGTTACAATACAGCAGTGTGTCCCATTTTCA
>VWZD01013166.1:8264-23015 GCA_013396695.1 Sakesphorus luctuosus
TTCCAGACAGTGCTGAGGTCACCTCTGAGCCTCCTCTTCTCCAGCACAAACACCCCCAGCTCCCTCAGCCTCTCCCCACAGCACTTGTGCTCCACTCCCTTCTCCAGCCTCGTTGCTCTTCTCTGGCCCCGCTCCAGCCCCTCAATCTCTTTCCTCAACTGAGGGGCCCAGAACTCAACACAACACTCAAGGTGTGGCCTCCCCAAGGCAGAGTCCAGGGGAAGGCTCACTGCCCTGGGCCTGCTGGCCACGCTAGTTTTGATCCAGGCCAGGATGCCATTGGTCTTTTTCTTTCTTCTCCAGGTGTTTGTGTGACCAATAGTCAATCTGTTGGGGGGGTGATGCAGATGCCCTGAGGTGAGGTGGGCCCTTGAAGATACCGCAAAAGAAGGCCATGCTATGTCTTAGCACTCCATCCTTTGTTAATTTTATCAGTTTAAAAACTTTTGTCCTCTGCTTGGAGTATCTCTCCAGGGGGCTGAGGCATCTCCCTCAACCCATCAGGCCTTATCAGCTCATCTCCCCACAAGACGGACTCCAGTAAGTTTGGGATAAAGCCCATGAATGTGAGATTGCTCAGGCCACAGCACTGACTCTTGAGAAAACAACACATCAGCATGAGAAATTTAAAACTCTCTCCAAGCCACAGAGCAGAGAACACTCTGTGCATCCTCAGTTTGCAGAGAGAAATCCTTCTGAGTGGTGTTTTCCAGGGTTTGAGATGGAAGAATAATATTTTGCTGTTTATGTTCCTGTAAGGACACAGATTTTATAACCATGGTGGTGTCCTCAAGGAATGAAAGACAGACTTCACCCCAAGGAATTTCCTTTCTCAGCCAACAATTGAAGACAATCTTTAAGCATGGATTTTCTTTCGTGTCCTATGCCTAAATCTGTCCCTATTAAAGAAAATATGCAGGCAAAAGAAGAACTTGGTGAGGGTTTAGAGCTCTCTGAAGTGGTTTGGGGGATCAGAGCTTCAAGTGGAGTTGCTCTTAAATTAGTGGGGAAAGGAGAGTGGGAAACCAAGGCACAGAAGGTTTGAAGTAGCAATGTCTGATGTGCCAGGGATGACACAAGGAGGAATAAATGGAATTTGCTGCAAAGCCAATGCCACAAGTGATTGACAGTCAAAAAGGAAGCCTGGAAGATGTTTTAGCAAGTCCCTCCCAATTACATGGAAAGCCTTGATGTGCCATTATGCGATTTTTGGTATTTTGATTTGTACAGAGAGATGGATCCATGGAAAATTCCATTGGTTAGGGCTCTCCTTTTCCACTCAGAGTGAATTAGTGGTTGCAGATCACTGTTCCTGGGACAGAGAGTTAGCCAGGAGCTTCTGCCAGCAATGTAAGTGCTGAGCTGCCTTGTCGTGGGTGTGGGAAGGGCAACCAATTGAACTCCCTGGGACAGGTATGTGAAGCCATTTAGGATTCCAGAATCACGGAATCAAAGGGTGGGTTGGGTTGGAAGTGACCTTAAAGGTCTTGTTCCAACCACTTTGCCATGGACAGGGACACCTTCCACCAGACCAGGTTGTTCCAGGTTGAGAAAACGGCCTCAAGGTTTAGATTTGATATCAGAGAAAATTTCTTCACTTCAAGGTTTGTCAAGCATTGGAACAAACTGCCCAGGGCAAGGGTGGTCTCACCATTCCTGGAAGTGTTCAAAAACGTGTGGATGTGGCACGTGGGGACATGGTTTAGTGGTGACCATGGTGGTGTCTGACTTGATGATCTTAAAGGTCTTTTCCAACCTTAATAATTCTATGACTGTAAACAGTGACTGGAGAAACTGGGAGGGCTGAGGAGGGAACCCAGTGAACTGCTGGAAAGTGAGGTGGGGAAAACTGGGGAAAGCTGGTTCAACAAAGTGGGAAATAGTTCTGCAAACTGGGAAATAGCTCTACAAAGGGAAATGGTGCTGGTGGGACCACAGCACTGCACAAGACCATTTGGATCCTCCCAGCTGATCAAGAGAGATTGTGTTACATCACAGCCACCCTCTGTCCTCCAGCATTTCCAAGGGAGCTCCTCTGATCTCATCCCAGCTAAAATAAGTCTTTGGCATGAGCTCCAGGGCCTCGATTCCACCCCAGCCTGACACTTGGAGCCACACACCACGAAGGAAAGCAACATCACCCAGCAGAGCCAGCTGGGTGCTGTCAGGGACAGCCAAAACCTTCTGCAAACTGCAGAGGAAGAACCACAACCACATGTCAGGCCAAGAGGAAAAGCTTCTCTCTGAATTCATATCCTCCACTGACAGTATTAATCAGGCTGACATTGGGCTTGAGTGTGAGGAGAGGACATGGAGCAAACTGCTTTAACTCCAATAAAATAAATTCCCAAAGAAATTTCTCACAAGTGATGCCCACAGACTTTCCAAGCCCCAGAGAAGATGTATGAGTCTTGTTCAAGTAGTTCCTGTTTCAAAAGCCCCCCCAAATTACACCTGTGCCCATTGCAGGAACACTTGGCAAGGGTTTTCAGGGCTCTGTGTTGGGCACAGCTGGCCAGATGGCCCTGAGCTTTGCCAACCAGCTGTGCCTGGGTATTTGGAGTCAGGCTCAGGAAGGGAAGCAGCCAGGGCTCTGGAAAGAACAGTTTTATTTGGAAAGTGCATTCCCCATGTGCAATGCTTCCCTGCAGCCCTTTGCTGCTGGTGGGAACACACACAGCCAGTCCCCACCAGGGGCTCCAGAGCGAGCCCATCTCCACTGTGGGATGTGCTGCTCTCAGACAGAAACAGGCTTGAAAAGGCAAACTCCTCTTCCCAAGGATCAAGGTGATGTCCCCACGGGATTCACACAAGGCCACACCTTGAGTGTTGTGTTGAGTTCTGGGCCCCTCAATTGAGGCAAGAGATTGAGGGGCTGGAGCGGGGCCAGAGAAGAGCAACGAGGCTGGAGAAGGGAGTGGAGCACAAGTGGTGTGGGGAGAGGCTGAGGGAGCTGGGGGTGTTTGTGCTGGAGAAGAGGAGGCTGAGAGGTGACCTCAGCACTGTCTGGAAGTGCCACATCAGGGAAGTTGTGGCCAGGTGGGGGTTGGTCTCTTCTCCCAGGCACTCAGCAATAGGACAAGGGGGCACGGGGGGCTCAAGCTCTGCCAGGGCAAATTGAAGTTGGAGATGAGAAAAAACTTCTTTGCAGAGAGAGTGCTGAGGGATTGGAATGGGCTGCCCAGAGAGGGGGTGGATTCCCCATCCCTGGAGGTTTTTAAGGTGAGCTTGGCCGTGGCACTGAGTGCCACGATCTGGTAAAGGGACTGGGTGGTAAAAATTGTCTCTGAGAACTGGGAAATTTTTAATTTGGAGACAATTTTATCTAGAGATAAGACTTACCCTAATTAGCAGCATCAGTTGGAGCTGCTCTGGTTGGAGATATTCCCCTTGTGTGGTGGCCTCTCAATTTTAACACGAGGTTGTCCTGAGTGTCTTCCAAAATAGGATGAGAACAGCACTGTGTGTGCCAGGCTGGTGCCACCTGAGCTCTGCCCCAGTGGGTGGCCCTATCCCAATGAGTAAAGGGAAGAACAACCTCTCACATCAAGGAATTCCAGAATGGTTTGTGTTGGAAGGGACCTTAAATTCCATCCAGTGCCACCCCCTGCCACAGGCAGGGACACCTTCCACTCTCTCAGGTTGCTCCAAACCCCATCCAACCTGGCCTTAGACACTTCCAGGGATGGAGCAGCCACAGCTTCTCTGGGAAATCCATTCCAGCCCTCCCCACCCTCCCACCCAGGAATTCCTTCCCAATATCCCACCTAGCCCTGCCCTCTGGCCCTGGGAAGCCATTCCCTGTGTCCTGTCCCTCCATCCCTTGTCCCCAGTCCCTCTCCAGCTCTCCTGGAGCCCCTTCAGGCCCTGCCAGGGGCTCTCAGGTGTCCCTGGAGCCTTCTCTTCTCCAGGTGACCCCCCCAGCTCTCCCAGCCTGGCTCCAGCCCTGAGGGGCTCCAGCCCAGTGGGGCTCCAGCCCTGGGGCCTCCTCTGGACTCTCCAGCAGCTCCACATCCTTCTGATTTTGGAGACCCCAGAGATGGACTCAGCACTGCAGGTGAGGTCTCACAAGGGCAGAGTAGAGAGGGACAATCATCTCTACAAATGTGACAGTTCAGAAACACAAAGCAACATCAAAAGGAATGTTGCAGCAACGTCGAGGTGAAAAATGAAGGATAATGAGATGTTTCATGGAAACCTGAGGGTGTTTCCTGTGTTTCAGGGGAAAAGGGATCATCACCAGCTACATGGAAATATCTTTCTCCTCCAGGTAAGTGGGGAAATTCTGCCAAAACTGTGACTCAAAAGACTCATGTTTGGGCAATCCAGTACCAGACAACATTCCAGAAAGGATCCTTGCCCATGGACCTGGCAGCTCCAACCATCAATGCTCGCAGGCAATCCATCTGTTTTCAGCATGGATTCAGTGTAGGTGTTCCCATTTTTATCCATTTTTAACCTCCCTCTGAATCTTGGTGGTGGTTGCAAGTGGCAGATCTGAGTCACTTCTTGGCTCACTCCGTTCTCAGCTCAGACACAAAGGCAGAGTTGCCCTGGGAGACAGAGAATCTCACACATACTGTGATCAAATCTGTCCCCATCCTTTTTAGTTCAAGCGTGTCAGGGGTTCAAGTCCTTCTGCCTTTAGGATTCCACCAGAAAATGGGGTTGGAGAGCTCAGTTGCTCTGGAATTTCTCTAGAATTCCTCTAAAATGACTCCAGTCAGGTCTTGATGAGCTGAACCCCCTCAGAGCAAGCCCTTTGCATGGTTTATCAATGGCACTTGTGGTGCTTGTTCTTCTTTTTAGTTTTTAAGGTTACTATAGTGAAAGCAATTAATTGAGGTACTATTTTTGGAGACTTCCCATGCTCCTTGACTACTCAGATGCGTTTTGTGTCCCAGCTGGTTACAAAAATCCATGATTTGACACTGAACGAGCCTCAACTCCTCTATGCAAACCACTGAACCCTACTTTGGATTTCTGCATGTGAAGCATCTCTCAGAACTTCATCATTACCACTGAAAACCTTCCCCACACTGGATATTTATTTCATGTT
This sequence comes from Sakesphorus luctuosus, assembly GCA_013396695.1. Classification (NCBI taxonomy): domain Eukaryota; kingdom Metazoa; phylum Chordata; class Aves; order Passeriformes; family Thamnophilidae; genus Sakesphorus; species Sakesphorus luctuosus. The sequence goes on from VWZD01013166.1 coordinate 13,324, forward strand.
TCAGGCCAGAACAAGTCCTGTCACAACCACTGCAGGAGGTTTCTAGACTGTGGTGTTGACTTGTTGCAACATTTTGAAATATCCGAATTTCCTGCTGGATGAATATAATTATTTTTGTTTAGCAATGGGGTTACTCTTGTTTTGGGCTTCTCTTTAGTGCAGTTTTGGCTTTGGCTTTTTCTTCTTACAGAATTATCCAGGAAAGATCCCAAGTTCCATAGAATCACCAAGATATAAGGCTTTAAAAAAAAGGAGACCCAGCATTTTAAGACGTGCAATAAAATTTCCAGGTTTGGCAATACACGCAAAGTCATCATTTCCTTATGGCTCATTTTTAACCTTTTCTTTGAGTCACAATAAATATATTTTTTTTATGTCTGGTTTTATGTTATAGGAATAATCTGAGTATTCCAGTCTTTGTGCACTCCATTGATTAATCTGGCTGAATTCTTCCACCTTGGGGATTGACTCATCCTGGTTTTTCCTGACTTCCACCAGGGCTGATCCTTGACATTTAGATCTCTTGTGTCACAGCAGCCTGGATTCGTATTTAATGGGCCCTTTTTCACTCCCTTCACATCTGTTGTTGCACCCTTGGGCACGGCAAAGCTCCAGCTTGGAGTAAGTGTGGAAAAACCCACTCATAGTCCCTCATGCTGCTCCTTCAATTAGGTCATTCTTGAGACCCTTGGCTACCTCTGACACCTCCTGGTGCTAAACCTCAGAAGATAAACCATAAACACGCTCTGCTCCTGGACTCTCACCCAACTCATGCCTCTAAAACTTAGGGAATGTGTTGAATTAATTGTCACTCTGAGTTAATGAGTTCTGGGTAGAGAGAGAGAGACCTCCAAAATACAGTTCCATGTTTTTTCAGGGCTATTGAAGGGAGCTGGGATGAGATTTTTGACCCCAATTTTGGCTTTCCAGTACTTAAAGAGCTACAAGAAAGGTGGAAAGAGACCCTTTACAAGAGCCTGGAGGGACAGGACAAGAGGGAATGGCTTCCCACTGCCAGAGGGGAAGGAAAGATGGGATATTGGGAAGGAATTCCTGGCTGGGAGGGTGGGGAGGGACTGGGATGGATTTCCCAGAGCAGCTGTGGCTGCCCCAGCCCTAGGAGTGTCCAAGGCCAGGCTGGAGCAACCTGGGACAGCGGAAGGTGTCCCTGCCCATGGTGGGGGGTGGGAACAAGATGCCCTTTCAGGTCCCTTCTAAACAGGCCATTCTATGATTTTGTGATAATATTCTGTTAATCAAAGACTCTCCCATGTATCCAATCCCAACAACAAAGTGAAGTGTCTCTCTAATCCCACTCCTAAGGCCAAAGCAGCGAAGAAGGGAATGGATTTTCCCATGTTTCTGATAAAAGCCATCAACACCTTGGAATAGTCCAGAAGTTCCTGAGTTTCATCAATGCACAGTTTAATTTTCATAAAGGTGTGTCCTGAGTTAAAGAGGTCCCAGCTGTGCTCCTGCTTTCCAGAGGAAAGCTCAAATCTGGGATTTAAGCAGAATTTATCTGATTTGAGGTTAAACACCTGCAGCACAGGGACAAGCTGCTGGCATGATCCAAGCTTCATTATAAGAGAAATGATAGAAACTTTAGGGTGTGATTTGTCTGATCCATTGGAGAGGTTTATTTTAGGATCAGATGGATTGTGCCTTTGATTCCAGTGAGGAGAAACCTCCCCCAGCTCCCTGGAGTGTAGATATTGTATATTGTATATTGTAGAACTTTCGGCTCACATGAGGTCTGAAGGATTAATTCTCTTATCTGGGTCAATTTTTCATGTAATTACAACACATTAAAGTTATTTTTTGCCCTATGTCATAAGGTTCTAAAATATTCTTCTCTTTTAAATGTAATAATACCCATATAATTGTAATTGTCAGAGCTCTTCAGCAGGTTGTGTCCATTCTGTTCTGCCCTGTTCCAGGTTGTAAATTCAGTATATTCCTCTGAAACAATTCTGGGCCCAAACACCTCTTTTCAAGAGAAAAATCATCATCTTTTAATCAGTTTTAGAGATTATTTAATTTTTTTTTTGCCTCAATTCAATTGGCTTTTTATTCTAAACTGATTAAATATATTCCAGAATGGACTTTCAATTTTCCTGTGTCCAGATTGTTCCAGGAATGCCTTTGCCTGTGTAAGGCCCGGCACGTTCCTGCTCTGCAGCCACAGGTCACTGATACAGGAGAAGGAAAGGATTCCAAACCCTGGGAAGAAATGGCCGATTATGGGATGCCCTGAGAGTGAAGGAGCTGAAGGGTGTGTGAATTATTTCCCAGTGCCTCCTTCCCTCCCTTCCCATTCTGAAGTGCCTCGTAGGAGCCTGGTTTTGGTGATTAGAGGTGAATTATAGGCCAATATAATAAATATTTTATAAACTCAGGCAGGATAATCTCCCACTTCTTGGATTTAGACCTCCCTGTCTGACCTTTCAGCCTTCATGTCAGACTGGGGAGTCTCACTGGGGTTGGCTTTTTGCTGTCTGAACACTGATAAGCACAATTATCAATCAAACCAGCTTCTTTGTTGTTGATTATCCTAAATCCTCCTTTCAACTGGGAATTACTCTTAGTCAATTATTTTTTCTGGATCTACCAGATGGGCTTGGCATGAAGAAAGCTCTATTTTTTTTTTTATTTTAACCCTCATTCATCTTATCAGCTTCCCCAGGGAGTTTTCCACAATCCTGCTGAGTCAGCACCAGGAGGAATTCAGGTGCCAGGTCGCCTGGAAAGGGATTTAATCACTGGAATTATCTTTCCCTGGGAGTCAATCCTTTCCCATCCTTAAAAAATATCCCAATGTCAGGTATTCCAAGTGACCCACTGACAACAGAGGGAGGTGCATTTGGAAAATTATGATCCACTCCAGCAACTCTCAACACCAATTAGTTTGTATTTATGAGTGAGGTTTGTAAGAATTATTGCTGAGCTAAAACTCCAGCAGGGAGACAATTTTCCTGGATGGAAAAAGCCCAGGAATATCACAGGCAGATGTAACATTTTTATGGCTTTGTGGGGGACCTTTTCACAGAGATTTGCAGTCATTTAGACCTTTTATTCCACAGCATCCCTTTCACCTTGTAAATCTTGCTGCAAATCAAGGTTGGGAGGGTGGAAGTGACCACACACAGCAAAATCCAGAAGCCAAGAAATAGCTGAAATTCAGCATAAAATTTAAAGGTATCCAAAATACCTTCATATTTCAAAGAAAAAAAAATGAAGGGGATCTGTTGCCTGTTTTTGCTGTGATTTTAAGGGAATTTAAAACCTGCCAAAGTACTTGGGAGCTGAGGCAGAAAAATCGACACTGGAGATGCCTTAAATTGTTTATAAATTTATATTTCAGTTGTGACTTGAAGAAGGATCTGATGAAAGATAAAAAAACCCCAGAATTTTCAGTGAAATGTTGTGAAAACATCTGACTTTATCAAAGAGAAAATACAGTTCTGGAAGGAAGTTAAAAATAATTTTTGAGGGGGTAAAACCAGAAACTTTTTAATTTCAATTGGGAAGTCAATAAGTAGGTGGTGCAGACTGTGAGTTGTTTACCTAGTGAGCTCTAATTGGAAGTAATTAGCACAGTGTTAGTGAAAGTTCCTTTGCATATCCATAGGGATTAAGGAAATTTTGGCATTTTTCTGGGAGAAAAACTCCTGTGGAGGCTGAACCTGTCCTGTATCGAAACTAGCGTGGCCAGCAGGCCCAGGGCAGTGAGCCTTCCCCTGGACTCTGCCTTGGGGAGGCCACACCTTGAGTGTTGTGTTGAGTTGTGGGCCCCTCAGTTGAGGAAGGAGGTTGAGGGGCTGGAGCGGGGCCAGAGAAGAGCAAGGAGGCTGGAGAAGGGAGTGGAGCACAAGTGGTGTGGGGAGAGGCTGAGGGAGCTGGGGGTGTTTGTGCTGGAGAAGAGGAGGCTGAGAGGTGACCTCAGCACTGTCTGGAAGTGCCACANATGATACCTGTGAATATTAATGATGGGCTTGGAGTGTAAGGACCTTAATGGCTTTAAGGTGAAGGAGGGCAGGGATAGATGGGATTTTGGGAAGGAATTCCTGGCTGGGTAGGTGGGCAGGCCCTGGCACAGGTTGGGCAGAGAAGCTGTGGCTGCCCCATCCCTGGAAGTGTCCAAGGCCAGGCCGGACAGTGCTTGGAGCAACCTGGGCTGGTGGGAGGTGCCCCCACCCATGACAGGAGTGGCACTGGATGAGCTTTAAATTCTTTCAACCCAACCCATTCCATGATTCTATGACCCTGGAATCCATGTCAAGAATCTGTGACCCAGATTTCTTTGACCTCAGGCATCTTCATCTGCAAAATGGATTCTGTTCTTAGTCACATTAAAAACTGAGTTTAAAATAAAGCCATTGAGATGTTACTATAAAGAATGTGTATTATTGGTGAGAGTGTCTAAGCTGGAGAAGTCAAATAATTCCCAAGTGGGGTTATGTGGATTAGATATTGACTGGATTGGGGTGTCCTGGATGACCAGTTTGAACTTCACACTGGATTTCCACACTGCAACTCCTTGGATGGCTCCCACTTCTCCTCTGAAATCCAGAGCTATTTGTTGCTCCCTCTGAAGGGGATTAAACAGGTATTGAAATATCTTGGATGGTTCACCCTTCGACTTCTTTTTTCCTAAAGGACGTGACTTTATCCACTCACTATTCTCTTTCAACATGGAAATTGCAGAGGGATGGGATCATTTTAATGCAATTCCCAGTTTCTTCCATTTATGGTTTTCTCGGGAACTTTGGCATCAAATTCTTCAGTCTCACAAGAAGAGAACAAGGGGTAGAAAGGAAGCAGAAGAAAATTGACTCACAAAAAGAAAGCATAAACCTCAGTCCTTAAGAATTTCCAAAATGAAAGGTATCAGTTAGATTCAATGTATTTATTGTTTGGGGTTTGGTGATTTTTTTTTTTTTTCACTTCTTTAGTTAAAACCCATTTTTTCATCACTGATTATAAATTACCATTAATGGGACCATGGTATAAAAACTGTCTAGGGCTTCTCCTCCTTTAATGCTTTTGAGACTGGCAATGTCTATTGACATCATGAACCCAAACCTTTCTGATTTTCAGTAGGAACAAGGTAATAAAGGCTGGTCTGGGGTTACATATTGGATACCAAATCAGCCCCAGTGGCTTCTAAATTAAAGAAAACATCTAAGAACTGAAAGCTGCACCTAATTCCAAGATGTTGCCTTAATTTCACCTGTTTAATGGAAAGATTTTGTCTGGCTGGAGAAGGGAGCATAAGTCCTATGGGGAGAGGCTGAGGGAGCTGGGGGTGTTTGTGCTGGAGAAGAGGAGGCTGAGAGGTGACCTCAGCACTGTCTGGAAGTGCCACATCAGGGAAGTTGTGGCCAGGTGGGGGTTGGTCTCTTCTCCCAGGCACTCAGCAATAGGACAAGGGGGCACGGGGGGCTCAAGCTCTGCCAGAGGAAATTGAAGTTGGAGATGAGAAGGAAATTCTTTGCAGAGAGAGTGCTGAGGCATTGGAATGGGCTGCCCAGAGAGGGGGTGGATTCCCCATCCCTGGAGGTTTTTCAACTGAGCTTGGCCGTGGCACTGAGTGCCATGATCTGGTGACGGGACTGGAGTTGGCCCAAGGGTTGGACTTGATGATCAGGGACGTCTTTTCCAACCCAATCCATTCTATCATTCTATTATTCTATGAATCAGCTTTTAAAAATCCACGTGGAGAGGTCTAGATCCTGAATTAGCCAACCTTAAAGCTGATGGAGAAAACCCCTCAGTTCACTGAGTTTTGCTTTGGGAATAAAAAAACCTGGAAGAACATCTTTACATGAGAACTTCCAGGACAGAGAGTGAACCTACAGAAACATTCCTGTGTGTTTCCTAAGGAAAATCTGGGAATGTTGCCAGCCAGGTTATTCCCTGGCTTTCAAAAAAGTGGGCAAAGTGCTTTTTGACATGCTCTGACTTGTCTATTCTGAGTTCCTGTGCCTGCAAAAATGTCCCTCATAAGAAGCCGTGGAGAAAGTCATAAGAGTGACCTGGAGTGGAGATAAGGCCTGGAAAAAAAGGAGAAATTATTACTTCTCATAAAATGTTACGTATTTTAGGGTGTCCTCAGACACTTCCCAGCTGTTTGGAGTTTGCTTCCACAGCTGGGAAAGGTGGAAGGAGGATGGACAGGAGGTAAAGAGAGGAAAGACTCACAATATTTGAATGTTGTGGATGTGTTTCCAAGGGTGAAACACTAAAAACAGCAAAAATGAGTGAGTTTAGCTCTGCTTGCCATTTAAATTGCGCCTTTAATCAAAATTAATCAATTTATTGATAATCATAGAATCATAGAATCGATTGATTGGGTTGGAAAAGACCTCCGAGATCATCAAGTCCAACCCTTGGGCCAACTCCAGTCCCGTCACCAGATCATGGCACTCAGTGCCACGGCCAAGCTCACTTGAAAAACCTGCAGGGATGGGGAATCCACCCCCTCTCTGGGCAGCCCATTCCAATGCCTCAGCACTCTCTCTGCAAAGAAGTTTTTTCTGCTCTCCAACTTCAATTTGCCCTGGCAGAGCTTGAGCCCCCCGTGCCCCCTTGTCCTATTGCTGAGTGCCTGGGAGAAGAGACCAACCCCCACCTGGCCACAACTTCCCTGATGTGGCACTTCCAGACAGTGCTGAGGTCACCTCTCAGCCTCCTCTTCTCCAGCACAAACACCCCCAGCTCCCTCAGCCTCTCCCCACAGCACTTGTGCTCCACTCCCTTCTCCAGCCTCCTTGCTCTTCTCTGGCCCCGCTCCAGCCCCTCAATCTCTTGCCTCAACTCAGGGGCCCAGAACTGAATCAAGAAGGGGGAACTTCACCTTGCTGCAAATTTAGGGCTGAAAAGCATTGTCATGGATTTTTTCCTGTCTCCCACCAAAGCTCTGGGAAGGACAAAGCTCTGAAATGCCCAAAGCACACCACAAACCACACTCTGATAATGCAGGTACTCTCAGGCTGCAAGATGTGGCTTTTTCTCTTGAGAGATGTCATTAATTTCTACCCTAAGTACTCATTAGCATTTCTTTTGAGTATAAATCAAACCACCCAAGGCTTTCACCCTTGTGCAGTTTCCAAGTTTTGTGCTGGAGGACATTTCAGCGCAGGGATGACAGATATGGCACCTCTTTGAAGTGAGGAATGTGCCTGAGAACTCTTGGACCTGTTTCCTTGGGGTGCTGCAGATTTGGGCAGATTTCTGCCTGTAACTTGAGGTTCCAGTGTGAGAACTCTGAGCTGCTTCTTCTCACTCTTGAGGGCTGGAGACCTGGGAATGGATTTAATCTCATGAATTTCAATGAAGGGCTTTAAACTTAAAGAGAGAAGGTTTAGATGGGATATTAGGAAGGAATTCTTCCCTGTGAGGGTTCTCTGGGTGACCTGTGCCAGGGCATCTCCACCCTCCCAGCCAGGAATTCCTTCCCAATATCCCACCTAGCCCTGCCCTCTGGCAGTGGGAAGCCATTCCCTGTGTCCTGTCCCTCCATCCCTTGTCCCCAGCCCCTCTCCAGCTCTCCTGGAGCCCCTTCAGGCCCTGCCAGGGGCTCTCAGGTGTCCCTGGAGCCTTCTCTTCTCCAGGTGACCCCCCCAGCTCTCCCAGCCTGGCTCCAGCCCTGAGGAGCTCCAGCCCTGGAGCATCTCCAGCACCTCCTCTGGACTCCTCCATCAGCTCCATGTCCTTGTGCTGTTGTTCCCAGGGCTGGAGCAGCTCCATGTTTTCCTCTGGACTCCTCCTGCAGCTCCACATCCTTCTGATGTCTTTTCCTTGAGCAGGTGAGATCTCACCAGCATAGAGGGGAAGGATCCACTCCCTCGACCTGGTGGCCACACTGCTTTTGATCCACAGTGACTCATTGGAAGTCTTTGGAGAGATTTTTCTCTGATGAGAGTTTGTCTTGAGGCTTGCAGAGAATTACAAATGCGACTGGGCTTTAAACCACCACTGGAACCTGGAAACTTGTGGCTGTTGCCTCCAGAAGCTGCTTTTCTTTATCTGTCTGTTGCATTTTATGGAAATGATTGCCTTGCTTTGCCAAAGCAATAAATATTATTGTTTTATGATACTTTGTTGGAAGAGAAAGCTACGTGAGGGAAAGCTGGGACCAAGTGCTAAAACAGTTGGATGTTTGTGGTCTTCTGAACTTCCTTATCTTAAATGGCTTTTGAGTCACTCTTATCTCTCTTACCCTGATTAACCCTCTCTTCATAATCCAAACACAGTAGGAGTAGGAAGGGCACTGGAATAAAGCTGTTTTAAAGTGCAACTTTGCTTTCACACAACCAGAAGCTCTGCTTAGTCTTAGTCTTTGCAAACCTTGGTCTTGAGCCTAGAAAGGCTTCACCCAAACACACTTTGACCTGTGTTGTTAACACTGGAGAAGCATCCAAGCTCTCCAGAACTGGGATGTTAGTTTAGCTTAATTTGATTAGTTCATTTTGGTGTTATGGCAAAATAGGTGAATAGATATCTAGGCAGAAAAGGGGATACCCACAGAGAAGCAGAAAATCCTAGAATTATCCTTAATATCCTTGCTCTAGTAACAAAAGAGTCTGGATATAAAACCAGGACTAAAATACAGCTCAGACATAGGCCAGGCATGGAGATGGGCTGTGCTGGGAATTAAGTGCAGCTGATACCACTCCTGACTGAATGTATGGAAGGAGACTCTTCTGGTGATGGTTTTGGAGGAATGGGATGACCTTTAAACTTGGCAGAGTGGCCTTTGGCCTTCCCAAGTGGAAAGTCTATACAGGAGATTTAGGAATCTGCAGCCACATAAAAACAATCCCCTCAAGGCAATTTTTTTTTTGGATGGAATGTCAATGATTTGAGAACCTAAATGGCTTAATATTGATCACTGGTCATGGAATTGCCTTGGACTTGGAAGAGCCTCTCTTGATGATGGATTATATTTGGTTGGAGGAATACAGACCAATTCTCTCTAAGCTGTCTGGGTCCCAAGACAAGGTTTGCAATATCAATATCCATGTCAAAGGAGCTTAAAACTTGGGCTTGAGAAGGGGGGAGAAATAGTGAGACGAACCCTGAAGAATGTTTTGAACAAGCCACTTTATTCACACTCTATTTTATTGCCACCTTATGTCCCTGCAGACTGATGATTATCTTTCTCTTATCTAAGGCTAATTAAACTCAAATTGGTATATCATAAATAATAATAAAAATCAAACAAACAAAGCTTCATTTCCACAGAAAAGCATCTACCAACTGAAAAAGAAAGGAGAAAAGAATGACAACCCCCCAGCCCCAAACAGTCAACTTTCAGCTCAGGATTCCTGGACAGTTAAGTTAGTACATGCTTCATTTATTCACAACAAGAAGCTGGAGTCCCTTAGCAGGACTAGACATCAAAAGTCTGTGTGCTCATCCTGATTATTCCACAGTTTCTGGAAAAACCCTGAGTTTTCCCACTCTGCTGCAGCTGTTGTGAACCTCAAATACTTCTCTGCCTTCAGGAGGAATAAAACAAATTTCCTCTCCAATCCTCCACTACAATGTGTGGCCACAATCAGTGTGAGGACCTCACATTTTTTGAGGAGACTTCAGCAATGATTTGGATGTCTCCCCTGCCCTCCTTTTAGCTGCCAGATGTGGCCCAATGTCCCCGTTCAGCAGGTGGGACCAGTTTATCACTC
>VWZD01013166.1:35562-48423 GCA_013396695.1 Sakesphorus luctuosus
AAAAACCTCCAGGGATGGGGAATCCACCCCCTCTCTGGGCAGCCCATTCCAATCCCTCAGCACTCTCTCTGCAAAGGAGTTTTTTCTCATCTCCAACTTCAATTTCCCCTGGCAGAGCTTGAGCCCCCCGTGCCCCCTTGTCCTATTGCTGAGTGCCTGGGAGAAGAGACCAACCCCCACCTGGCCACAACTTCCCTGATGTGGCACTTCCAGACAGTGCTGAGGTCACCTCTCAGCCTCCTCTTCTCCAGCACAAACACCCCCAGCTCCCTCAGCCTCTCCCCACAGCACTTGTGCTCCACTCCCTTCTCCAGCCTCCTTGCTCTTCTCTGGCCCCGCTCCAGCCCCTCAATCTCTTGCCTCAACTCAGGGGCCCACAACTCAACCCAACACTCAAGGTGTGGCCTCCCCAAGGCAGAGGCCAGGGGAAGGCTCACTGCCCTGGGCCTGCTGGCCAAGCTATTTTTGATCCAGGCCAGGATCCCATTGGTGGGTAGAGCCGGAGTCTCCACCTGTGCTGCTGCTGAAGGGCTGGAGGGATGTCCCCAGGGACAACCAGCCCTGAGCCCAGCCTGGCTGCTGCCTCACAGCACAGGCAGAGCTCCCAAAGTCCTGCCATCAACAGGAGGGTCATGTCTCTCCTGGTGTCCCCTGCACTCTGCCGCCCCAAAGGAGTGGCCAATGTTGTTGGACCTCAGGGCAGAGTTGCCTCTGGCTCCAGCTGGGGAACTTCCTTAGGCTCAGCATAGCAGAGAAATTGTGTGGTAGACCACAGGAAAGCTGGAAAAGACGCAGCTCCACTTTGGCTGTGCTGTCATCAGTGGGCCCTGGGGAACGTGGCTCTTCTGCAGAGCCAATCCTTGGACAAACTCTGTGATTCCTGAACTTCTGCAGCCAACAGAAACCTGAAATCTTTCACTGAGGACTCTGGTTATCAAGCCTGAGACTGGAAATGCCAGGAAATTCCACCAGGGAGCTGCTGTGAGGACCACCAAGGCCCTGCAGGCAGGGAACAGATGCCACTCTTCCATTACAGCACTGCTTGTCCCCTTTCAGACGCAGCATCCGGATGCTCCCAGTGATGTTTTCTCCATCTGCAGCTCTTTCCCTCACCTGTCATCATCTTCAAGTGCTTGGCATCTCTGACACAAGCAGCTGAGCTCAGGACAGAAGGAACTGGATGGAAATCATGCAGTTGGTTTATGTTGGAGATGTTTCCAAATAATCTGAAAAGCCCTTGGCCTTAAAATGCAGAAATCCTCTTCTTTTTTTCCCTTCCCTCGTGATGTGCAGGAGTTCAAAGACCTCAGAAAGCATCTGCTAAAATACTTTGGACTGATTTTAAACTCCAGAACAACTGTAAATAGACCTTCATTCCAAAAATAGAGAATGAGCAGATTCTCCCTTTTGGATGTTGTGGACAGAAATCAAATAGGGAGAGTTGGATGGGCAGGACTCCTTGAGGTCCTCCAAGTCCAGTCTCCTGCCACCTCAAACTGGTGGTAGAACATCCATCCTCTGTCCTCTGCATGTCACAAGCCTCAAAAAGGTTTCCTGCAGTGCAGTCCCTGCTATGGAGACAGAAATGTCCTGGGTCCTGCCCTTTGGCCACCCCAAGCCCTGCAGCGCTCCAGGCTGGGCACAGAGTGGCTGGAGAGCAGCCAGGCAGAAAGGGACCTGGGGGGACTGAGGGACAGGAAGCTCAAGAGGAGCCAAGAGTGTGCCCAGGTGGCCAAGAAGGCCAATGGCATCCTGGCCTGGATCCAAAGGAGCGTGGCCAGCAGGCCCAGGGCAGTGAGCCTTCCCCTGGCCTCTGCCTTGGGGAGGCCACACCTTGAGTGTTGTGTTGAGTTGTGGGCCCCTGAGTTGAGGCAAGAGATTGAGGGGCTGGAGCGGGGCCAGAGAAGAGCAACGAGGCTGGAGAAGGGAGTGGAGCACAAGTGCTGTGGGGAGAGGCTGAGGGAGCTGGGGGTGTTTGTGCTGGAGAAGAGGAGGCTGAGAGGTGACCTCAGCACTGTCTGGAAGTGCCTGAAGGGAAGTTGTGGCCAGGTGGGGGTTGGTCTCTTCTCCCAGGCACTCAGCAATAGGACAAGGGGGCACGGGGGGCTCAAGCTCTGCCAGGGGAAATTGAAGTTGGAGAGCAGAAAAAACTTCTTTGCAGAGAGAGTGCTCAGGGATTGGAATGGGCTGCCCAGAGAGGGGGTGGATTCCCCATCCCTGGAGGTTTTTCAGCTGAGCTTGGCCGTGGCACTGAGTGCCATGATCTGGTGACGGGACTGGAGTTGGCCCAAGGGTTGGACTTGATGATCTTGGAGGTCTTTTCCATCCTAATTAATCCTATGATTCTAAATGCTCCTAAAACTAAAGAGAAAAGGGAGGGGAGATAAGAACCAGCACTGGGGAAAAGTCCCTGCAGTTGCAAAAAATTGTCATGAGGCTTTATTATTCCCTCCCCACGTCCACAAAATTGAAGAATAAGTCTTAAAAAAAAAAAAAAAACAAACAAAACCCTCAGAACCTTCCAGGAAAGCAGGATGAGGTTATCACAGAGGAGGGAGGGGAGCATCGATTCCTCCAAGGGTCAGGTCACTGCAAAAAGCAAAGCCCTGAACTTTCCATCCCTATTATTTCCTCTATGCTCAGTTCCACTCCAGTCTCCTCTCATCCAAAGCAGGAATTGCCCAGGCAGTGACTCCAAGGGGCTGCTTTTCCATCAGAGGTTCTCCAGGGGGGTTTGAAGGTGTATTCAGGTCTTCATGCACTAAAATTCTGTGTGTTAAAGATGATGCTGAATAGAAAATACAACATTCTCCTCCTTGCAGAGCAGATCTGTGGTGACTGGGCCATGAAATTTTCATTCCTCTTTCCCTTTCTTGCATTCTTTTTTCTCTTTTAAATTCCACCTGCTGGGCTTGGATGAGTTTCTAAATTTTAGATTATGATGGAACCAAATGATTTATGATTACGATTTAAGCAAATCTTTTGCAGGTTTTGTGATTATGGGTAAGAGAAATGGACAGACGAAAATGGTGTCATTTCTATTAGCTCTGAAAAGAAAATCTTCTTGGTTTATTGATCAGTTGTTTCATTCTTGACAGACTTTGCCCTGTGATGAGGAGTTTAGAATGAGAAGATTTTTAAGGTCCCAAAGCATTGTGGGATTTTGTGATTTGGGTTCTGGGGGTGTTTAGTTGCTCAGAAGTGCCCAGAATTCCCAGAGAACTCTGCATGGAGTAATTCCTGTGCCAGAGGATGTGGCAGATCCCTGATTGCCAACCACAGCCAGACAAATTGAAATTCATGTAAAATCTTATTAAACCTGCTCAGATTTCCAGGAGAAAATGAAAATTATGTCTGTGGGAATCAAATTTACTTGATGTTCTCCCACTCAACTGTGACACAGAACTTTGTGACAACAGAGCAAGATCCTCTCAACTCTTCTCTTGAACTGGTTGCATTTTGGTGCTCACAGGTCAGAGAATTATTTAATTAGATATATATTTTAATAATAATTCGATTTATAACATGTCTCATTTTGAAAAGATACTTAGTTGAACATCCAGGCTCACAAAATAAAAGTATTAACAAAAGGATTTCTCAATTTTCAACCACTGGTTTTTTTTCTGAACAAGGATAAATAATGAAGAAAAAAAAAGAGAAGAGAGGAAAGAATGAAATCTCCTTGTTCTTAAATTGATTTTTTTTTGTATGTCTGAGTAAATATTTGCTCTTTGAGTTATTTTCATGTAGCATTTACATACCTGGGATATATTTCCTATTTGAGTGATCTTCATACAGCATTTTACATCTGGAATGATGAAAAAAGGATGCAAAGCTCAGAGGAGGAAAGAGAGAGTTTGGAGAGAGAAACAGCCTCAAAAGGGCAAGAAAGGGAAAATCAGATGGAAAAATGAGCTAAACCCTCTTAAACAATCCCTTAATATCAATCAGCAAAATTAAATTATTTGCAAATCAAAATTATTCAGAGCTGAGAGAGAAGAAGATGCACCAGTGCCACCAAATGGGTTGAACAAAGTACAATTAAGCCTTTTCTTGCTGCAGCACTAATTGTTTTGTGCCGTTTATTAACCATAGGAAGTCTTTAATTTCAAGTTCTTGGAATGATTTTGGTTTCTGATAGAATAACAAGAATATTGAAATCTGCAATGCTCAGAAAATCACTTTTCCTTTCCTTTTCTTCTGGTCCTGGTGGCTGTGAAGGGCCAAAGTGCCCCTGGATGTGGTGGGGGCTTGGATGGGCTTTCCAGGTGGTTCCACTCGAGAGGAAAAGGTCACTGAGGTTGATCTGCCACTTCTTTTGACCTTATTGACAAACTACTCACCAGTGCCATGTGGAAAGGAAGGAGGAAAGAGTGAAATAAAGCTCTGACCTGAACTAGAAATCAACCCAGATTTCATAAATTATGAGCAGGTAGAGGCAGTTCATGGGATGTTTCTCCTTAAGGGGTTCAAATAACGAAATCCAGAGCAGGGTTTTGTCCTTGTGCCAAAAAAATTTTTTCTTTGGCTTTTTTTTTTTTTTATAAGAATGAAGGGGAAAAAAAAAATCTTATTTTTTCTCCTGAAATTCCACAAGGGCAGAACTTTTTTTGCAGCGTTTCAGAGTCAGGACCACGAGGTTTTTATTTGGGAATGCCATGAGGGGCAGAGTTTTTCTGAGATGCTTCCAAATGAGGAACACGTGGCTGCAGGAAGGGCCTGAAAGGGGTTTTTCCTCCATAAACACCCCTGGTAGGGACAGCTGAGACCATGGGGCAGAGGGAGATGAGGGGAGGAATAGAAAACTATCAACTGGTTTGGTGCAGATAGAATCACAGAGTCACAGAGTCAATTGGGTTGGAAAAGACCTCCGAGATCATCAAGTCCAAGCCTTGGTCCAACTCCAGTCCCTTTACCAGCTCATGGCCTGTGAGAAGTGATTAGAGGTGGTTTGGTGCTCCCCAGGGGCTTGGACGCTTCTGAAGGTTTTTGTATCTCCTGCAAAATTCATGAGGTGGAAGAAAAAGGGATAAAAACCCTAAAGGGAAGCAAAAAAACCAACAAGAAGTGGTCTGGAGTTTTGAAGATGCGTGGGACATTTTATTGGGCAATTTTATTAAGGAGGGGAAAAAACCTGCTGAGGGCTTGTTCTCTTTCTGGTTTGGTTCTGTCCCCTTTCCCAGGGCTCTGGTTGTCCTCACCCTTGTCCATGATCCATTGCTGTGGATGTCACACCACAGAGGAAATGTGTGTGAGATGTTTCACTGCTGTGACTTTCTCAGCTGGAATGAGCAGATAAAATAAATCAGAGCAGAATTTGATGTGATTTCTCTGCAGTTACTCAGACAATGAACTGCCAAAATTCAGTTGTGTGACTGTCCCTGCCCATGGGAGAGGGGTGGAGCAGATGGTCTTTAAGGTCCCTTCCAACCCAAACCATTCCAGGATTCTATGATTCTCTTCCAGGATTCTGTGATTCTGATTTAGTGGAGTGGGTGTAGCCTTGAGGTGTGTTCTTGGTGCTGATGCCACATAGGGATAAATCACAGAATCACAGAATGGATTGGGTTGGAAAAGCCCTCCAAGGTCATCAAGTCCAACCCTTGGGCCAACTCCAGTCCCTTTACCAGATCATGGCACTCAGCGCCACGGCCAAGCTCACTTGAAAAACCTCCAGGGATGGGGAATCCACCCCCTCTCTGGGCAGCCCATTCCAATGCCTCAGCACTCTCTCTGCAAAGAAGTTTTTTCTGCTCTCCAACTTCAATTTCCCCTGGCAGAGCTTGAGCCCCCCGTGCCCCCTTGTCCTATTGCTGAGTGCCTGGGAGAAGAGACCAACCCCCACCTGGCTAGAACTTACCTTCAGGTAAAGACAAGCTGGACACAAAGGGGAGAAACCACATGAAAGCAGAGCTGGGAAAGGCAGTTTATACATCTCCCTTGGGCATGGAAATAGTCTGAAATCAACCTCCTTGACAGCAGACAGAAGCAGTTACACCAACAAAGATACCAGGACATGGACATCACGGCAAAGACGTCACCTCATGGTCAGCAGATACAACTGTGGCATGTCAGGCCATGGCAGAAGCTGAACCATCAGTGGGGCTGGGCTGGAGGAGCAGGGGGGTGACGCCAGAGGGCAGAGAAGTGAACTGGCTTCACTGCTCACTCCTGGGCACTACATCACCAGAAAGATCCAGGGAAAGCCAGGGAAGGCTCAATGATCCTGATGGGGCCCTTCCAGCTCGGCATATTCCAGGATTCTCTGACTCTTGGGCATGTTGGGGGACACCCAACTTTGTGATTTATTGGCTGAAGAAAACAGCCTGTGAGTCATTGTGAGGAGATGAATGGTTTGGCTCTGAGAGCACAGCACGGGGAGCCTGGTAACAGTCCACAAACATCTGAGGAGAGGTTACCAGAAAGCAAAGAGGATTTGCTCATCTGGGTGCAAAGGGGTCATATTTGGAGGGGAAAACTCTGCAAATTGGTTTGCTGGAGTAAGAGCCACTCATGGTGAAGGTGGTGGGAAAGTTGGACGTGGCAGGATTTTGGCTGTTGTGCCCCTATGGCTTGGACAATGGGAAACAGTTATTTGGTGTTCTGGGAAGTGAGGGAAGACTGTTGTTTATTGGGGTTATAAACCTGCCCCGTGGGAATGAGCTGGTGCATTAGAACTCTGGGAAGAACAAACAGGTCAGGAATACAACGACTTCCTAGATAAGGGCTGGGAACATGCCGGAATCCCGGAATCGTTAAGGTTGGAAAAGCCCATCAAGACCAACCGTCAACCCACAGAACCACCATGTTCACCATGAACCATGTCCTCAAGTGTCACATCCACACCATTCTGAAACACTTCCAGGGGTGGGGACTCCAACAATTCCATGGGCAGCCTCTTCCAATGCCTGACAACCCTTTCCACAAAGAAATGTTTCCTGATATCTAAACTAAACCTCTTCTGGAGCAACTTGAGGCCATTTCCTCTCGTGCTGTCACTTACCTGTGAGAACAGACTGAGTCCCACCTCACTCCAACCTCCTGTCAGGTGGCTGGAAGATGGTGCAGAAAGCCATTACCTCTCAACAGTCTCTCCTTTTTTTGGGTTTTGCTGCCAAATCAAATCATTATAAAAAGACAAACAGTGGCTTAATTCCCTTGTTAAGGAGTTACAGGGATGTTAATGACCAAAAAATTCCACTGACCCAACGCAGGTGACCATCAGATGACTGGTGAGTAAACATGTGCAACTGGTCTTAAAAGCAGCGCATTTTATGCCTTAAAATGTGGTCCCTCTTGGATGCCTTTGGTCCAAGGAACTCCTCTTTCACTTTCACCTTTGGGAAGCCGTTAAATATCAGTTACCATTAGAAATATTAATTCTTATTTAGCTGTCACCACAGAGGTTGGCTCTGAGACAAGCCGAGATAATTTTGCTTCTTATCAGGCAGGTGAGATAACCTGAGGGGAGACAAGAGCACTGTCCTGCCCCTGGAGCCAAATGGCAGGCGGGAGCCTGGGAATGGACTGCTGTGTGAGGAAGTTCCTGCTTGATCTTTGGAAATCTTGGAGTGTCAGTGATGTGGAAGTCCCAGTAGAGGAACCACTTGAACCAGCAGCAGAAAGGAGGAAGGAGTGTGAGAGACACTTCCATGTGCTGGAGCTGGTGGGAATCTTTACTCCCAATAGCAATGCACTTACCAAGTTGGGTACTGAGGGTTTTGAGTCCAAATTTGATGGTGTTTGGGGTCTTTTTGGAGCTCCCATTGAGCTCCATCAGCTCCTGTTGAGGTCAGCACTGTGAATATGGAGGTTTTTTTATTTTGAGGGCAGCAGGTGTCTCAGCAAGACTTTAACCCCGATGTGTTACACACTCTGCACTCATGTGCATGCCCTTGTTGTGGAGATCCGACCTCACACTGGTAAAATAAAAGCCTTTGTTCTTACTGTGCAGCCAAAGAATTGGAACATGAGATATTAAACCTGAGATATAAAGTGACTTTCTGAAGTTACAAAACTTTTTCAGTGGAAAAACCATCTACCACGAGGTGTGGGTCTCCTCCTCTGCAGACATGAACACATGTTGGACAAGTATTCCTGAGACAGGACCCTGTGCCAAGCCCAACTTCCACTCACACACAGAGAAATCCCTCCGAGAGAAGATCTGTGTGGAATTTATCAGGAATCGGAAGTCTTTACTATGTCCTCTGTGCTGGGCACTTCTGAGGCTGCACCTCCAATCCTAGGATCAGTTTTGGGACCCTCATGACAAGAGAGACCTTGAGGGACTGGAGTGTGTCCAGGGAAGTGAATGGAGATTGTGAAGGGGCTGGAATACAAATCCTGTGAGGAGAAGCTGAGGGAACTGTGGGGGGCTCAGCCTGGAGAAAAGGAGTCTCAGGGGGGACCTTCTGGCTCTGCAATCCCTGCCAGGAGGGAGGAATCAGGGGGGGTCGGGCTCTGCTCCAGGGAACAGGGACAGGAGGAGAAGGAATGGCCACAAGTTGTGCCAGGGGATGTTCAGGTTGGATAGTAGGAAAGATTTCTTCACCAAAAGAGTGGTGAAGCCTTGGAAGAGGCTGCCCAGGGGAGTGGAGTCACCATCCCTGGAAGTGTTCAAAAAAATTGAGTCCATGTGGCACTTCATGATATGGTTTTGTTGGTTTGGTGGTACTTGGTCAAAGGCTGGACTTGACCTTGGAGATCTTTTCCAGCCTTCATGATTCTGTGATTCCATACCTCTCTTTCCCCTTTGCTGCACAGTGGGGGCATCCTGTGCTCAGGAACTTGAATTGCTCCAACTTCTCGTGCCTCTCAAAGCTCCCTTTCCCAATGGATATCTTTTCCAGGGGGAAGAGGGATGGGGAGGAGAGATAAGTCACTGTCAGAGCTGTTGTTCGTGCGCTGCAAGGTGTGTTGGAACACAGATGGGGCTGGACTATCACTGCAGAGTGGGAACATCTTCCAGTTTATCTGCCCACATGTGTGGACATGTGGGAGGCAGCCAAGAACTGTGTGTGTGTGCGTGATATCCACTGGAAGCCACAGCCCCTGGAATCTCACTGGGGTTCCTGCCAAGGAACACTCATCACCAATTCATAAGACCTGCTCTTCCTGCTCCTTCTGATCTGGGCTGATGGGAAAGAAACCAGGAGCTGTGGCTTCCAGGAGCAAATCTCCTTCCCCTGTTCTGGAAAAAGGCTGTGGGGTTGGTTTCTGTTGTTGGAGCCACGGAGAGAAAGGGGAATAAAAACACAGTGAGGATCCCTGGAGGAAGGAGGTGCTGCTGGATGCTGCTCACTGGCAGCACAGCAAGTCATCTTAATGAACTATTCGCAATTAAACTGAGCTCATTAACACCTATTGCTTCAGATTTTATGTAATATGAGGGGAGAGAGTGGGATGAATGGGCAAAGCATCAGGTCAGGGTTGCAATGGTGAAAAAAAGGAGATTCAAGTTCTCTCAATTGAATTTGGTGCTGGGGAGTTCATCAAAATAAAGATGTGGCTCCAAATTTCATAAGAACCGAGGGCAGCACCTTGGAATTTTCTTCTAGGAGAGCTCCTAAAAGTGCAGATGAGGATGTTGATGGGAGAAGAATTTTATTCCTTTCCCCCCCACCCTCTTTTTAAAAGCCGAGAAAAGNNCCCCATTTTAAAAGACCAGAAATTCTTTTCATCAATACTTAAATCCCAGAAATAATTTTTAAAAATTGGATTTGTTTCCTTTAATCAATATTTAAAGTCCAGAAAGAGTTTTAAAGAAATGTATTCATTTCCTTTGATTTTTGCTGGAAATTGCAAAGTATTTCCTGAGTGGTTTTTCCCTGTTCTTTCAGTATTACTGAGATCCAGACTGAAGGCAAAAAAGAAATAAAATCCCCAAATAAAAACAAACCCCAAAAATTCCCACTTTCCAAGTTCACAGTCAATCTTTATTAGGAAAAAATAAAATGGAGATAGGATGAAAATCTGCCTTCCAGTAATGTTTAGAGCTTCTGGTGTTACGAAATTGCACTCTCTGATTTGGAACAAGGCAAGAACATGCAAACAAGAGAAGGCACAAACACGTGTAAACAAGTCTAAAGCTCCACGGAAAACTTGTTCCCAAGTAGGGATTACACGTGGTAGAAGATCGTATCTTGGGCAGGAGCTGATTGAGAAACCTCAAGAAAAAATATTAAGTCAAAAATTGGGTGGAAATACTTTAGAGAAAAGGATCAATTCTTCAGTTTTCCACATAATTGAGTTGGTTGTGGCCAATAGAGGGAAATGGTAAAGAAGACACTTAGGGGCAAACAAACTCAGCTCAAATCCACAATGTGCCTGTGGGTTTCTCATTGTGGTGGATCCCACCAGCTGGAATTCTGCAGATTAGCCTGACCTACCTGGCTCTTTTTTAATGGAAAATCTTTGCTTGCTGGTGCTTCTTTCTGTGCCAGATCCAAAATGAAGTTGGAAAGCTCAGCTGCTTTTCTGAGGTCAGCAGTTCCCAGGGTTGAGCTCCAAAGTGTTTGCTGCGGTCAGAGAGGGGATGTGAAGATCCTTTGACTGCAAGAAAAACCAGGGCCAGGGCCTTTTGCAGACAAATGACATCCATGCTGGGAAAATCTGGGACATGGAGTGACAGGACAAGGACAAGCTGAAGTAGGATAGATTTAGGTTGGATATTAAGAAGAAATTCTTCCCTGGGAGGGTGGGCAGGTCCTGGCACAGGTTGCCCAGAGAGGCTGTGGCTGCCCCATCCCTGGAAGTGTCCAAGGCCAGGTTGGATTGGGCTTGGAGAAACCTTGGCTAGTGGAAGGTGTCCCTGCCCATGGCAGGGTGTGAGACTTGGTGATCTTTAAGGTCCCTTCCAACCCAGATTGTTCTATCACTCCATGATTATGATGAATTTTCAGTTTTCAATCTCGTGTGTCCTCCAGAACTGGGTGGCTGGAACTTTGCTCTGTGTTGGAAGTACTTCTTGGCTCACAATTTTAATCCTGAACCAAACAGGAGTGCTTTGGGATCCTCCCAGGTTCTGTGGGCCAAAGTCATGGCAGGGAATATCCTGGGAATTTAGCAGGATTAAAAATACATCCCAGTGCTGTTCAATTACCAATAGAAACACCCACTGGAGCTGAGGGCAATGATGTCCTGAGTGTTGGCCAACAGGGGAGATCATCAAACCATGGAATCCCAGAATGGTTTGTGTTGGAAGGGACCTTAAAGATCATCCAGTCCCACCCCCTGCCATGGGCAGGGACACCTTCCACTAGCCCAGGTTGCTCCAAGCCCTGTCCAATCAACTCCATGACTCCTCACTGGCCAAGGGAAAAGTCCCACTTCCCGGGTGAGATGTAGCATTAACACCTGAGAGAGATGATCTCTCATAAACCCACCCTTAAAAACATCCCAATCACTCACTCAAGGAGGGAAGCTCAGAATTCCAACCCCACCACTCACCCCAAGCAATTCACAGACTCACAGACTTCTGAGTTGGAAGGGACCCACAAGGACCATCGAGTCCAACTCTTAAATCAATGGCCCACACAGGGGATTGAACCCATGACCTTGGCATTATTACAACCAAGTTTTAACCAATTCCTTTCTCTACAGAGCAAAATGATGCTCAAAACAGCAACAAAACCCCCCTAAAGTGACTTGAAAAGCTTCTCTGGAAATGATATCAAATCATCTCATTCACACTTGCTCTTTGCTAAGAAATTTGCTGCTCAATTTACACTCTAAGGGCAATTTTAACATATTAAATATATTTACAGAGTTAAAGAACTGAAAAAAAAACTAAAGAAGTTTTCAGGAAATCTTGGGTTTTTTTCCTAATTAGTTGTTCAGAAACTTCTTTTTTTCCTCTGTGTTGCATAAGAGTCTAAACCAACAAACATTGCCATAAATCAATTATTTTCTTGTCACGACGTGAAACTACAAATGGAGAAGAATTTGCAGGTGAAAGAGGAAGGTGAAATCTTTTACAGCAGATTTTCATCAAGGGGTGAACTTTGAAGGAACAAACCCCAGAAATAAATAAAACTCAGGTTACTTGTTCTTAGCAAATTTAAAGCTGGAAAAACCTCCCTCTGCAATAAATCCTTTTGAATCTCTCCCTCTGAGTTTGCACTTTGGTTGGGATTCATTTTATTCTTTCATTTGAGTGTTGTGTGTGTGGGACAGAAAATTGATGCCCTGAAGTGTCAACCAGAGAAAGCAGAAATCAAACCTTTCCCTCCATTGAAATAAGATGTTTCTCTGTTAATAAATAACTTTCTGCTGGCAGTGCCGAAATGGGGCAATGCCACGGTAATAAAGTGAAATATTTCTCCAGTTCTGAAGAGGATTTCCTTGAATTTAGTGTTGTTTTGCTGTGAAATCCTGGAATTCTTGTGTTTGGTGGTGGTTCAATGACAGCTCCCTGGATTTAGGTGGGATTGGGGCATCCACACACTGCAGGGCTGGGCCGTGGAGCTGAGAAAGTCTGAATTCCTCAGCTGAATTCAGGGAATTGTAAAGGAAATAATTCCAACATGGCAAGCAAATATTGCTATCTGTCTGTCTGTCTGTCTGTCTGTCTATCTGTTTATCTGTCTGTCTGTCTGTCTATCTATCTGACTGTCTGTCTATCTATATAACTGTCTGTCTGTCTATCTGTCTGTCTGTCTCTCTATCTGTCTGTCTGTCTATCTGTATCTGTGCGTCTATCTGTCTGTCTGTCTGTCTGTCTATCTAACTGTCTATCTGTCTCTCTGTCTGACTGTCTGTCTATCTATATAAGTGTCTGTCTGTCTATCTGTCTGTCTGTCTATCTATCTGCCTCTGTGCATCTATCTGTCTGTNCCTCTGTGCATCTATCTGTCTGTCTGT
>VWZD01013167.1:0-11201 GCA_013396695.1 Sakesphorus luctuosus
ACACACACACACACACACTTCTGTCTGAGTCAGTAAAAATTCAGGCTACTGCTTGCATTATCTACTTCACTGTGATTGATTAGAAAATGTTGTTATTCCAGACTCAGTGTATTTTTGTTTCACTAGTCTAGTTAAAAGCACTGCTCAACAGTAAATTATCCTGTCAGCAGGTAAAGAGGCTTGGAAAAATGGAGCCAAAGCTATTGCAATTATTTGTACAGGTTCTTTCACTCAGTAGCCATAAGAAATATTTCAGAATTGACTAAAAATCCTTTACCTCAGAGGTAACTCTTCTTACAGATTAGAAGCAAGTGATTTAGTTCTTATGAATTGTCATCATAAACATTACTCATGGGTATGAAATCCATTATAAAGACTGCCCGTTTTTGGAAATATTGCTGAAGAAAATCAACTTCTCAGTCAGATGAGTCCCCATTTACTAATATGACATCCATTTTCTTCTTAAGTGGACTCTCCAGAACTCCCCCAGACAAACTGTCAAATCTACTAGAAAACACAGGATTGTTTGACAACAAACTGTGAATGGTTTCTGAGGAATTAGAAATAACCATATGTGGGCACTCGTCTGGTAACTATTATTACTGTCTGAGTCAGAGAAAAAGGCATATGCATACGAGAGCTTCCACTCGTTCCTTTTCTCAAGAAATTTCTTTCTGGTTGCTGTTTGAGATGTTCTTGCCGTTACATTGGAAAGCTGCAAACACCCTGACTCAAGTCATATCCTTTTTTACTTTCTGGAGTACCTCACTCCAGGTCTGTTTATGAAGAACCATTACAAAGAAGCTGCCTCCTAGAGGTTTTATGACAGCTTCCTTCCTCCTTGTACTGCAGCTGTCATTTTTGAGATACAAGTGGCTGCATTTTTAAAACCATATCTCTACTTCCCATGTTCTAAAATTTAATGTGTGGAATCATATAATGATTTTCATTAATTTAGGTTTTACTTCTGTCAATACTTAAATACTGCTATAAAATGCTTTTTTAAATAATTACCACTGGTCCCAGATTCCTATCAGCAGTTACCTCAAAATCACACTTTCATAGTTCCACAGAAACAGATCCAGCATTTGCTTTGTTAAACTTTATAGATTTCCTCATTTGTTACTGAAGCGCAGGCAAGACTAAGAAGGCAGAATGTTTCCATTACATTGGCTACCCAAGGTCACTATACTACTCACATTGCAAAAGAAATGGAACCAAACTGTGTAAAACCCCTTATGTTTATCACCAGTATCTCCCTGGTTGTTGAACCTCAACTTTTCCTATATCAGTGTTGTTGTGTGGAAATCTGCTGCACTCAAAGGAAATGAAAAATACATTCCAGATTGTTTGGAAACTGGTATTCTGCATAACATACTAGTCCACTGCTACTTACAGCACCTTATGAAACATAGGAAGGAGTGAATTCTCAAAGTCTGCCTGGATTCAGATGACTCTTTCAAAGATTAAGTCCCCACTTTAGGATCAAATGAGTTAAATGAAATATGAAATTGGAAATCAGTGAGGTTGTCTATTTTTCTTGAGCTTATCTGGCAAGCTTTTGTTAGCAGGACAGGCAATGAGGAGCTGCAGGGTTGGCTCCTGGGAGAGGACACCAGAAGCTACCTCATACTGGACATATCCAATTCTAGACAGCTGAACTCCTGTGATAACATATTTAAGAAAGAGTAAAAAACACTGCACAACAGCTAGAAGAGAGGAGAAAAGCGTGAGAGAAACAGCTCTGCAGATGCCAAGGTCTGTAAAGGAGGGGGAAGAGAGGACCAAAGTGCCCAAGACATACCTTGCAGCCAGTGGACAAGACGGGTGAATCAGGTTGTCTCCCTACAGCCCATAGAGCACCATGCTGGAGCAAATATTCACTCAGCTAGCAGCCCATGGAGGACATCATGCCACAGCAGCAGAATTTCCCTGGAGGAATCAGTAGACCATGAAAAACACACAGAAGAGCAGGCTTGTGGACATGAGCGCATGCAGAATCAAATTTTCTGGCAGGAACTGAGACCTGTGGGAGTTGATGAAAGGCTGCTCCTGAAGAACTGTAGCCCCTGGAAAAACACCCATGCTAGAGCAGTTCTTGAAGAACTGCAGCTCAGGGGAGGGACCTCACAATGGAGCAGGAGAAAAGTCCAAGGTGAAAGGAATCCCAGGAACAAAGTGCTGTGAACTGACCATGACCCCTATCATACATCCCACTCTCCAGCATTCTGCATGGGAGAAAGGGGCAGATGAACTAGAAGGGAAGGGGTGAATTTGAGCCTGGGAAGAAGGTGGGCATACTGGGAGAGTGGGTTTAGGTTTTTTAAATTATTATTTCTTGATATCCTACTCTGTTGTTAATTGGCAATTAGTTAAATTAATCTTCCCCAAGTTCAGAGTGTTTTGTCTGTGATGGTAGCTGGTGAGAGATCTCCCTGTCTTTATCTCAATGGATGAGATTTCACCTTATTTTCTCCCCCTCCCTTATTGTGCAGTGAGAGACAGGTCTGGTGGGCACCTGGCAATCAGCCCAGGTTAATCCAGCACACTAGTGCTTTCACAGTCAGCTGAAATGAAGTCAACATCTGAAAACTAGCAAGTATAGTAAAATGAAAACTGTTTTGTACTCAGATGCTTGCATAATTTGTGATCAAATTTAGACGATACTTATTCACAATAATTCTCAATCTGAGACAGCTTCAGATTGTGAAATTTACCCGTAAACAGTTTATATCATCATTAGATATCTGAAATGCCCATACATCTTTACTTTTTTATTAAATTCAAGTTTTACTTTATAGATACTATATCTGGCACCATACCTAAAGTAAAATTTAACTCTTGTAAGTGGATATTTAACAGTAGCTACCACAGGGTATGGACAGACTGACTTGAATCAATGTTGTGTTTNCTTTTGTTGTTTTTTTAACTGCCACTCTTCTTGGAAACTTTAGATGGCTCTGATGGAGCTTATGGAGCTTTTGTTTGGGTTCTTGGCTTTAGCATATTGATTTGCTTGCTTGTTTGTTTTGTTTATGTTGCCGACAATACTTTTTTCTTTTTTTTTTCTTTTTAGTATATCACATATTTAGGTGTCAGATTACTCAGCAAGTTGCAGGGTATGTTACTGAAACAGAAAACANNAATTAGTTAAATTAATCTTCCCCAAGTTCAGAGTGTTTTGTCTGTGATGGTAGCTGGTGAGAGATCTCCCTGTCTTTATCTCAATGGATGAGATTTCACCTTATTTTCTCCCCCTCCCTTATTGTGCAGTGAGAGACAGGTCTGGTGGGCACCTGGCAATCAGCCCAGGTTAATCCAGCACACTAGTGCTTTCACAGTCAGCTGAAATGAAGTCAACATCTGAAAACTAGCAAGTATAGTAAAATGAAAACTGTTTTGTACTCAGATGCTTGCATAATTTGTGATCAAATTTAGACGATACTTATTCACAATAATTCTCAATCTGAGACAGCTTCAGATTGTGAAATTTACCCGTAAACAGTTTATATCATCATTAGATATCTGAAATGCCCATACATCTTTACTTTTTTATTAAATTCAAGTTTTACTTTATAGATACTATATCTGGCACCATACCTAAAGTAAAATTTAACTCTTGTAAGTGGATATTTAACAGTAGCTACCACAGGGTATGGACAGACTGACTTGAATCAATGTTGTGTTTTTCAATGTACTATAGTAATAGTCTATATGCAATATATTTTATATAATAAATCTGACAGTTCAAAAAATACCTCTCCCAATCTACATAATATTTTAGCAGTTTCTCTCTATAGTCCTTCTTAATGACTTTTCCCCAAGCATACCCTAGCTACAGCAACACATTTTCATCAATTAACCACTATTTCAGCTGCAGTGCTCTCAGATGTAAGTTGTCAAAATGCGTCTCATTGTAGGCTAAATTTCTGGATATGCAGGATTTCAATACTGCAGTACTATTGAGCCAGGCAGATACCTCGCAATCCAGATAGAATAAGTAGCTTTGGATAGCCAGTTTCCCTGTTATCTGTTCTTACTGTTTCCTGCCTGATCTTTCTCATTTCACAAGAAACAGCACAGCACTGGTGTGGGTTTTTCTGTTGTTTGTTTTGGTTGTGGTTTTGTTTGTTTGCTTTTGTTGTTTTTTTAACTGCCACTCTTCTTGGAAACTTTAGATGGCTCTGATGGAGCTTATGGAGCTTTTGTTTGGGTTCTTGGCTTTAGCATATTGATTTGCTTGCTTGTTTGTTTTGTTTATGTTGCCGACAATACTTTTTTCTTTTTTTTTTCTTTTTAGTATATCACATATTTAGGTGTCAGATTACTCAGCAAGTTGCAGGGTATGTTACTGATACAGAAAACATAATTTTTAAAAGAGAAAATTTGAAGCACCAAACAGAAACAGAAAATACAAATACAGTACCCAAGGACAAATCTCATTCCCACTCTCCAATGTTTTAGCTATTAGTCTTAAAAAATAGAGACATAGTTTATTTCTAATGTTAATTCCATTTGTCTTTATTTATTTTCCTTTTTGCAAGGCTCAGAATTTTGAACATGATTTTTTGTATACTGGTGGCAAATTCTAAAATGTTTTTGTAGTAAATTTTTGGTCAGTGATCACTCCAGCAGATTTTATAACTGATTCAAGATAGATTAGACTACCATCAGTTCTGTCAATTCATTTATATTCCATAGGTTTCAAGTCTTATATTTCCTAAAATACACTATTACTCTCACAGCAGTCTTTTTGATGATTACTCTGTTTTATTGTGATGTCCTGTACATACTGAATTGTTGCTATGCATAAAACTTAAAAGTCAAGTAAATGTGTTAATACAAATGAACAATGAAGAAGTATTACATTGAAAAGGATTACATTTGTCTTAGTTTAGAAGACAACTAAGATATTTATATGAACCAGAAAAGAAGGACTTCCCCCAAAAAATCACCACAGCTTTGAAATTTAGGACTTTTAATCAGAAAAATGTATGTGAACAGAGGATAACAGTTCTTAACTACAAATATATAACCAAAACTAGGACAAAACAAACAACTACCCTCTACCCTCAAAGGAAAAAAAAAGGAAAAAAATGCTTTAAATGAAACAATTTTTTGTCTCTGTTCCCTTTTGGTGCAATTGTATTTACGGACAGCAGGGGTCAGTGCCTCGGCTGGCAGCGAAGTGACTCAATTTCTCTGGTAAGACAAAGACAAAAGGCGGTCTATGAATCGCTGACTTCTCTGAATTACTCACATGGAAGAATGGAGGCCACAGAAGAAGACAGGGTGGAACCGTCTGGCAGGCAATGCAGAGTCTTCTCTTTTGTCCTCTGATCAGGGACAAGAAACTAGGGATAAGGGCTGGCGGTGGTGGTTCTCACTCCTCTGCAGACGGAAAGCTGGCTCAGGGTAAGAAAGGGATCTGTAGCAAGGATCCAGGACCGTGGCCATGGGTCTCCTCTCTCTCCCCCTCCAACAAGCAGCACAGAGCGCCAGAGATGAGCTGGGGTCGTGGGTGGCCAAAACCAGGGCAACTCAGCTCCCTCCAAACACCTTCATGAGTGCCACGAGTGGTAGGTTTTTTCACTCACTGCAGTGAGCTTAAAGAAGAAAGTGGGACTGTCCCTCCGACCTCAAGCAATCAAGTTGGAATTCAAAGCAGTTGGATGGCTACTCCTTTTGTTATCTAGTGGCATGGGGGTTGGGCATTTGTGCCCAAATTCTGTGGTGGCAGGGAGAGAGAATTTCTTTAACAACCAAAACTACAACATTATACTTAAGTATTCTCATGGTTAGAAAGTAACACAGTCCCTTCAATATGAATTTTTTCAGACCTCTCCTGGGTAAAGAAATAAATGGCTTGCTTTTAGTATAAGACTATCTTCCAGTCTGTTTTCATCTAAAACCTTGGCAAAATGCCAGGTTCTGACTACAGAGTCAGAGCCCTGACCGGCCCTGAGAGAGAGGGAAAAAATCCCCAGAACTAAAAATAGCAAGATTTTTACATTTGCACAGAAAAAATTAAAAGCCAAATGCATTATATACAAAGATCAGAAGAAACAACAATAACTCTACACAAAGTCGCCCACCCAATAATAAAGATTCCACCACCCAGACTCACAAAAACACTCCAAAAGACTCTCCCCAGGAAACACTCAGCAAGTGAGGAGAAAAAAAAACAATAATGAAAATGTTTACTTTTTGAATCAAAACAGCTGCAAGCAGTGGCAAGGCCTGTTGCTCCCAGCACAGTGATAGCAGGTCCACTCAGCCCCCAGGCAAGAAAGGAAAAGGGAAGAGGCACCCCCCTCATTTGCTTTTATATGTGTTTTGATGACAGATGATATGAAATATCATTTTGGTTGCTTAAGTCAGGTGATACTTTTCTCTTCTAATCTATATAACACTATCTGGGCCTACTAAACTGAGTCTACTAAAATTAAGGCCTAATCTAGGTCCTGTTAAAACTAAGGCCAAAACTACCACACAGTCCAAGAAAACAAAGAATGATGCTTTATCCAACAGGACTCTTCTAGACATATTTGTGGTTCTGCAGTACATTCTAGTTTGAGGCAAAAGCCCGGACAGTGTTTCTGATCTTTTACACAGTGATGTGAGTTGAATATACTCATGGTTCACTCCATTACTCCAAGTAAATAAGCTGCAGTACTTACTGCTTTTTGGATTTGAATCATGAATTTCATCACAGAATCTCAGCTCACAAAATGGTTGGTATAAGGTGTCTCTTGCATAACAACAGCTTCCAATGCTGCCTTCATGATCTTGCTCCTCTTGATATGTTTTATTTACACTGGTAAATTTTTTCATCTCTGCTTGCCACAACTTTCTGATGGCTCTGTAGTAGTTCAAGAAAACAGGACATATTGTAAATATCCTTACCCACTGACTGACTTAAAACATCAGCAAATACAACTGCTTTAAATGTGACTCACTTTGGACAGGCATTACCCAACAGCACTGATTTAGATGGGCATTCTCCGACAACATTGCTGCAACATAAAAACTTATTTCTTCAAGGAAAGGCTCTCATTTCTGTAAGCAGACTCAAAATAGACAGAACATAATTTCAGCTCAGGGATAAATGTCTTACCTTCTTTATCCCCAGAGAATTTGGAGTTCAGGAGTGCCTGACTAAGGCTTCAAATTTCATTTTTGACCTTTTACTATAATTAGAAGAATTATGCTGGTTTAATGAATGAGATAGGTTTTAAAACTCCTCTGTTTTCTGATGTGCAAAAAAACCCCATAACTGCAACTATTAAGTTCAATGAGATAAGTTTTTTGTTATTTTTTTGTTTTAGGGAATGATTAGGCAATTCATACTTTTGCAATTCACATATTGAGATGACTTTACAAATAAGGCATACAAAGCTATCAGTGCTTCTACAGTCACTCTTGTTTTAGTTGTCAGTGATTGAATCAACTTGGAATCTTTATTTTTGGGAGGGTTGGGGCTGGGAAGAGACAAGTAGTGTTTTTAGGGTTAGGCAGTTGTCCTAGGGAGGTTTCAGAGGGATGCCAAAAGTGAGACGAAAACACTGTTGAAAGCTTAACAAAACAGTATTTTATTGCAAGCGGTGGCCAAGTAAATCCGAACCCCAAGGAGAGAAAGAGAGAGAGAGAAAGAGAGAGAGAGAGAGAGAGAAGGAGGGAAGTAAGTCCTACGTATAGTACCCCTACTCACCCAAATGTTACTTACAAGGTTGTCTTATTGACCCCAGAATGCCCAGACTCCTCAGCGCAGAGGCTGCACCCTCAAATTGTTGGCAGGCTCACATGATAGCGGGTCTCCCTGCCAGAGGCAACATTGTCCTTCATGTGAAGTGAGTGAGCTCAGAGTATGAGCCATCTGCTTTTTGTCCAATTTGCCAGTGTTGTCTTACCTGGGCAGGTGTGGCCAGCCCTGCCCAGCTAGAGGCTGTCGGTCCCTCTCCCTGTTATGTAAGTGGTACTCCTTCTGCACATGTGTGTGGCCATTGGAATTTCCCTGCACTTGTGTGTTATACCCAGAGAGTCTTTATTAAATGGGTCTGGGGGCTTACTTCATCAGCCTCCTATTCACTTTCTCCTCCAAATGCCCTTGAAGGGCCAGTAGCCAATAGTGAGATTCCAAATAATTTTAGTTTATATAAAATGCTGTCTTCAAGGACAAAGGTCTTGTTTATCAGCACTTGTTTTCCCATAAGTTGGACAGAAAAGAAAAAATTCTCAACAGGTGGCTGTCGAAAGCACTGACCAAAACTATTAGCGTCTAATTAAGCCCAGATACAGCAGTGTAAGACCCCAGGGTCCAAGCTACAACCTCACTGAAGGGGTTGTATTTTAAAAATATACAAGGCTCCAAAAATTCACCCACTGAATTTTGTAAAAGGGCCTTCAGTTCTTTTAATACCTTAAGAGAGAGTGCAAAGGAAATGATGTTGCACACACTTCTCAGGAGGTCAAAAATAACATGCTTTTACTGGCAAACTTAAGAAAATAAGGGAACTTGGCAGAAGTATAAAGGGCAACATCCAACCAAAGCAAAGCATTCCACAAAGCATTGACGTAGCACATGCTAACCCCTACAATTTAAGCAAAATTTAATCCATCCAGTCATAAGTTACCCAAAATATCAAAAAATGAGATTAAGAGAGGAAGAAGTAAAGAAAAAGAGAGAATTACAGCTACCAACTGGAGTCCCATGTAAGTCCATGTAAGCTTCCATGTGTCCAGGTGTTCAAAGATGGAAACTACATGTTGATGCTTTTATGTTCTCTGGCCCCCTGTGGTCACGCTACCCCCTCCCAGGTGGAACTCTCCACATGCCAGCCAGTTCAGGGCTCGGTCAGGGACTCCGGGCTGTGGTGCGGGGGAATGCTCCTGGGTGTCCAGGGACTGGAGGCTACCGTGGGGTTGCCCAAGGAGGATCCAAGGGGCAGAGTATGGAGCAGGTCACTACTCCACCTTTGTGAAATTCCATCTGTCCCTTCCCAGCCCCTCCTTGCTCCTTCAGTTGTTCCGAGTCAATATTTAATATAATTATCTCATAGGTAAAAAGAGTAATACAGGGTGTAACTTCTGTGCCTTTGCTGATCCACTTTCTTCCTGTCCCCCTTGGTGAATATTCACTTTTCTAAAACTGTAATTTTGATAGCAATGATTGCGTTTTTCACTCTTGAATTGTGCTTTGCCATTTTGACCTTTCAAACACAAAACCAATTAGAGAACATTGTGCATTCAGCATTTGTTTGCTAAGGTTGAAATATACTCTAAGGCTTACAGCTGGAGCAGCTCGCTGCTGAGGTATTACACAGGCTTTATTCTTGCTTGGCTTGAATCTCTATTTACAAAACTCTACTTTCTACTTCTACATAGCAATTTGTCTTCTTCTCCCCCCCACCCCTCCCCCCCAATAAAGCTCAACATGTAGTATGAACTTCTGCAGGGTGCTACTGCAAATCCAAAAGACAGAACAATGTGAAGTCAGTCTCATTTAAGCTGAGTTACAATAGCAATGCTGCTGGTATGTTAAGTATGTGGATCAGTTGATGCTGCCTATATGTTTTCATCTCTAAGAAAGAGCAGGAAGATCTGTTTATCTCAGATCATGATGTATATTTCAAGGCATTTTGCTTGTCCCCCTACATTTACACTGGTGCATATCATTCCTCCAGATGTCCCATTTTCCTTCCTTTTTTTTATTTTAGTTTTATTTCTATAGCATTTTCATAAATCAAAATATCTGACTCACTTTTAGAAGGCATACTGTCTACCATCTAACTCAAGGACATAAAAGTCAGGTGTACAGAGTACTGAAGTAAGCAAATGTTTCTCCTCGCAGAAGACTATAACCACTGCAGTAGATTTCTAACATTTTGGAAGTCTTACTTTTCAAGCCACCTAGAAATATTTGCTAATTATAAATCTAACAACTTGCTTGAATTTGTAATTAATATTGATTATTATTTATTATTATATATTCACTAAGTTGACTTTAAATTGTCGTCTCAAGTTAATGTCTCTTCAAGTTTCACTCCTCTCTAAAGATCTTAAAAATTTATGAAGGGCCCTATCGGGAAGTCATGATGGACAGCCCATATTTATGTTTATTTGATGCCTTGAGAAAGGTAAGCATTTCTGTAGAATTTTAACCCACTGTCATCCTCAGGAACTAAGCATCAGGAACAACATTATGGTTTGACAATAGCATTAATATAAGTTAATCATCTTATTAACTGATAAGATCTGTTGTATGCTGTCTGTGAACATTTGGAAATTGCAGTGCCTCTAATACATTTGGTAACTAAATTTTAAGCACAAATATTTCAATTTGTAAAAAAACCCCAAAAATATTATAAATAGTGCTTCAAAATTTATTCATACAGAAAATTTATTGAGGGGCTTTAAGAAACAGCAAAAAGGAGTAATTAAAGATATGTTTCAACATGGTAATTGATAAAATTTCAGGCCCAGAGCCTGCTCCCAAATGTAGCAGTATAAATTATTTAAGCATCTGCAGCTTAGGTTTTGTTTCTCCAAGAAACATGGTTACTATGACAAATTTACAGTTTATTCTAACCTTTTCTAGGGTGCAGGTTATGCCTATTTCTAGACTAAAAGGTCTAGACAAAGAGGCTAGAACAGTCATTCTTAGGAGCTGACCCAAAATACCTTGACTATATATCTCTCAAAGATCATACTGAGTTCTACTGAAAGGCATTTGAAGGACAACACAAGCATCAGGCAATCAGCATGGGTTCTCAAAGCGAAAACCCTAAGTCTTTTGATACTGTCTGTCACTGAATGAGTTGTCCAGCTGTGAAGAACTGGCTACATCTCGCCAGCAACCAGCCACCAGTGGTGTTTCTCAATTTTCAACTTCAGGGGTAGTTCTGTTCAATATTTTTATCAATGATCTAATGCAGAACCTGACTGCTCCATTAGCCAGTTTATTGATGATACTTGCTTTGGAGGTGCTTAAAAGACAGGAATCCTTGCAGAGGGATCTGGGTAGATCATAGCATTGGTTAATCATCAATGGCATGAAATTTAGGAAGGATAAATGTTAGATTCTGCACTTGGGACAGACTGTGAGAGTTTAGTAGATGTGTGTACAATGCCCTGGATAACATGCTTTCAATTTGATCAGTCTTAAAGTTATCAGGCTGTTGAAGTAGGTGATCATTGTAGCT
>VWZD01013167.1:12244-22545 GCA_013396695.1 Sakesphorus luctuosus
AAAGCAATTCTCATATTTCTTCCAAGACTACAAGGCAGTGTACTGTATTCTCATGTTGTGTCTACTGAACACTTCTCAAGGAAGGCAGGTTCAATGGATTTATTGGGTTATCTGAATGACCAAAACACAAATCAGAAGTCCAAACTTATAACAGAAGTAACTAATATTGAGGAGAAAGGAAAGCTTTGACTCAAACTTTAATGTTGGTGGGATTGGTGGTGGTATTATGCAAAGACTTCTTTCAAGTGCTGAAGGATTGTTCCTTCTATTATGGTTAGCTTTTATAAACACAAATGAAATTAGCAGTGTGTATGAAAACATGAACTTATAAATTCTTCAGTATATTAGAGAAGATGTTATTGAAAAGGCAGTAGACCATTCTCTTGCCATGCTTGGGAAAGGACAAAGTATTGTGCCATATGGGTACTGCTATTAAATTCTTACTAGCAATAGAACATAAAAAAGCAGAAGAGGAGGGAGGCCTTGCACATGTGAATAGCTGAAAGCTACATCCCAGCTACCAACAGGAATATGCATTTATCCATTTTTTCTGAACTTCACTGGCATATATACAATGACATATGTTTTCTATCTCTCTGATTGTAATCTTTGCATCTTGGATACAAAATACAATGAGTAACAATTATAACTCAAAATTAACTAGCAAAGCACACATAATCATGCTAACGAATACTGTCTGTTCAGTGTTAATGATTTCATCACTATGACAGGTAGTATAGCAATCTAACTAACTATTAATATTAAGCATTTCCTCAAACACCTAAGACACTCCTGGAACTGAAAACTAAAAAATGGGAAAATAAACAAAACAAAGGAAGTGAAGAAAGCCTCTTGTTTTCTTTAGTTTTTTTCCCCCTTGTCTGAGCTTTGAATGAGGGCAGGCTTGGCAATACGATAGAGAAAATACGCTTTCAAGCCTCAGCCACAGAATTAGTTATTACAAATTTCCACGTTAGTTACATCTCTTGATGGTTTATTTGCCTGGAGTTTGCGCTTTAATCTACCTGAACCAGTAATTTACTTAAGAAACATTTGTAGCAAACCTGCTGAAGCTTTATTTCCTGCCATGATTTATGAGAAAAAGGAAAAAAAAGAGGTAAGAAGTAAGAATATTTTTCAAGCTTCTTGCTTCCTTGCTCTATAATTTTGAAGGAAGTCACAGAATATGTGCTTAATTATTGTAACTCCTAATACATTTTAATTACTTCCTTGTCACAGTTCAGACTGAAGGAATATTTTTTAAAGTAGCATTTCAAAAAACTTTTTTTCTTTTTAAATGCCTTTTTTTCTGCACTTCTGTCAAAAGAAGTTGAGTGACACCACCAAATCCCCTGCCCCTCTCTACTCACTGTGTGAATGGCAGACATGAGGAATCAGAGTATTCTCTGTTTTCCACTATTTCAAGAACAATGCAGATTGAATTAGAGTCTGGTACGGTTTTAGAAGGCACAGCATCCAAAAGTGACATATCTTTGGGCAGAGAAAGATGACCGACAATTAAAAACTTTCAACATTAACTTTTTTTTTTTCATTTTAAAGGACAGGCAAAGAAATTATATTACGGCATTTACTGCACACACACAATTGTCTTTTCTGTGTGTTTTAGAGCATCACAATGACTATGCTTCTAAAAGCCTTGAGACTCTTGACAGTCAAAGACAGTCTGCAAGTGTCAGAAGAACATTGTCTAGGTTCAGTTAAAACAAGAGTAGATGGTAAAATATGCATAAAGGGGCACATGCTGCTACACAAGGGATGCTTATTTCAAAATGAATGGAATATGTGAAGGCTCTTGGCTGGCAGAAGCATGCAAGGTGCTTTACAGAAATGGCATGCAAACAGTCTGTCAGGTAATAGGGGTCAGATAACTCTCCTGGTTTATTGAGTATTCCAGTGTACATTGGTTCTGAGGACAGATAGTGACATATTAAGCTTTCCAGATGTAAAGCACAGCTAGGACTGTAATGAGAGCTGGGAGCAGAAGTGCAGGTGAAAATGAAAGAGCATTTATCTTTTGAGAGGAAGAGAAAGTAAGGAAAAGCAAAATAGGGAAAAGCCATCTACTCACAGAAAATAACAGAAAAAGGTACACTTCTCTGCTACACTGGAAATACAAAAAGCTAACTATGAATTATTATATGGGAATGATTGTATTATTTTCAGGACTAACAATAGTCTGATGTCTCCCTCCCACCCACAGAGGCATGCAAGAGTGTCCAAGTTCACATTAACAACCCCTACCCACCCATGCATCATGCTGCTTCTCACAGGCTTGTGTATCTTGTGAAAATCTGAAATTTCAATATTACTCCTGCCTTTAGTCTATGGACTGACACTGCCAAGGCACATATTTGTCTAGCACAATGTCCTATAGCACAAAAACTTTGCAGTGTGCTCTGTTAAGGTCTGTTTTCTAAGGCTGTTCAACAGATTAAGCAGCCATATCAAAGCCACAATTTTCTGTCACAGGATGTGGCATAGGTATTTCTGACAAACAGAATTTGTGCAAAACTATAATAAAAATTCTTTCTTACTATGTGTATGGAAAACAGATATGTTGACAATGCCAACCTAATGTTTTTTTCTGGCTCAGGTTCTTAATGAAGACAGAAAGTTACGGAGTTTAGTAGTAAATTTTATAAAGTAGCTAAACTTTGCCTAATACTGATCATTTCCCTTTGGAGTTGTGCAGTATGTCAGCAATGAGGTAACTTTAAAAAAAATGCTCTTTTGAATACCATTACTCTGAAAATCCAGGTATGGCGAAACACATAGCCAGGAGACAGAGGAGATAATTATAAAAAAAAGGAAACTTTTAATTGAATAAAAGCGAGAGGGCACTGAAGAAACTTCAGTGATGTCTCTCAATTCTGAAGGTTGCAGCCCCTTTTATCCCCTTTGCCTGGTGTGTTGGTCTCTACCCATTTCTCTATTGGCTGGGATACTCCAGGGTTACAGAGTTCCCCACATGTCTACTGTATGTACCCCACTAGGTGCTTATTAGGTGGCTCTGAAGGTCACTGACATTTCTCAAAATGAAGGCCACAGCACACTTCAAAATAGCGGATAGAGCCACATGATACATTCTGTGCTGCTGATTGGTTCCACTGTATTTGGGTAAACTGCATCTCTCTGTAAGTGACAACTGAACAACCAGTAACTTGTCCTTTCTTACTGTTAACTATGACTACACTACAAACTTTACAAAAACACTTAATTGTTCCTAGCACTGTGATAGCACAGTCATTCGTCTTGCAAAAATACATATTTTTGCTAACTTATTTGTTGTAGTATGTCTCTTTGGTTTTAAAGTTACCAGAGATATCTTTGTTATGAATTTTCCCACTGCTGCCATTCTTGTACAATACACAACTCCAACCACCCAATTCCTTATCCACTGAGTAGTCCACTCTAAAAATGCATGTTCCTCCAATTTGGACATAAGTATGTTGTTTGCGAATATGTTAAGGAAACCCAAGTGAATGACATTGCTTGTCAACCACTGTAGTCACTCTATCATGGAAGGCCTCTAAATTGGTCATGCACGATTTGCCCTTAGGGAAGCCATGTTAGCAATCTCAGATCATCTCCTTGTCTTGCACTCAAATATTCCTCTGTTATCAACACTCATTTCAGCACAAATCCAAAACATAGCTCCATACTATCTACTATGAAGAAAACTAACTCTGTCCCAGGCAAAATCAATACGAGTCCTAGGACAAACATTTTCACATTCAAAAATATGCTTCCAGGGTACAATAGCTTTCTTATTTCATAAAAGAAACGTTATTAAGCATATCACTGCTTCTGAACTAAACCTCCCTCCTTGTTTTTTTTTACTTCAGTTTTACGTTCTTCCCTATAACAGTAATCATGTGTGAGACACTGGATTATTATATTTATTATTGGCTCAAACCAACTCAAGTGTGTGTACTTCTTAAGGACTGAGGGAAGGAACAGGTCAAATTTCATGGAGGTGAGGTGATACCTGCCCCGCACGCCAGCCCTTGGGCAGCACCAGGGCAGCCACAGTCTCTGGTCACAAGCAGCACTGCCAACACCACACATCAGAGCCCCTGACCCAACCCCAGACTGGCTGGCATGTGGGAAGTCCCACCTGGGGACAGGAGGTGTGACCACAGTGGGTCAGAGCACATAAAAGCAGCAACATGTGCTTTCTATGTTTGTTTGGACACTGTCACCTTTTGGGGACTCCTGGAAGCTGGATCTATGGTTGATCTAGGAATAGTGACTACAATTATCTCTCTTCACTTCTTCCTCTCTTCATCTCCTCTTTTGATATTTTAGCTAACTTATAACTGGATAATATTTTGCTAAATCGTAGGGGGTAGCATGTGCTAAGTCAATGCTTTGTGGAATGGTTTACTTTGGTTGAATGTTGTCCTTTCAATTTTTACCAAGTTCCTTTCTTTTCTAAAGTTTACTAGTAAAAGCACCTCCTGAGAGAAAATGTGTGTAATGTTTCTCCTTTGTCCTCTCTCTTAAGGTTTCAAAATAGCTGAAGCCTTTTCTAATAAATTTGATGGGTGAATTTTCGGAGCCTTCAATGCTTTCAATGAACTCGTAGCTCAAATTCTGGGGTCTTACACCATGTTTTCCCCTTAAGTTTAATTGTCTTTTGCTGTAGTGTAAAGGTGACATTTTTTCCATATCCTTTTGCTAGCTCTTCATCTTTAAAGGGAAAATTCCCTAGTAACTATGTTTCTTGCACAATCATTCCTAATCTGATGGCCATTTTGGCTGTAGAAGGTTAGCTTTAGAAGACATACTTTTGTACACAATCATTGAATATATAGATATTGGACAAGGTTATTTGATTTTTAAAAGCCTGAGAAGTCTAAAATTTTTGAGGAGATAGGTGATACTAAAAAAAAATTATATTACTGGTTCAGGAAAGTGGGTAGCAGTTCTGTGTATGTCAAATGAAAAGCCTGATGATAAGATTTCCCATCCTTCTGTGATCATGCTCGGCAGTAAATGAGAAGTTACCCATATCCTTATATACATCTTTATCAGAACACATCCTGTAACTTATAACAAAATCAAAAGACTTACCAGGTTGGTGTGCTGACAAATTCTCTTGATTTTGTTGATAAGAAGGGAGTGATGTAGGAGCCCTATTTTTATAATATCTGTTGCTAAAGAAAACTGTATGTATTATGATCTACTCTTCTTTGTTATATCATTAGCTGAACTTTGGTTTTAATGTTTGTAGATCTCATTTGAATGGAGTTTTCTTTCATTCATCTCAAATCAGCAATGTCATTATGAACTGCATAAAATTATTCTGGACTTGAGATATCAAAGCCTTATTCACAATTTAGTTTTGTTTTTTTCCTATGGCAGTTACTCCGTTCTACGGAGCAATGCTATGCACATGAAAGGATCCTCAGCTGTACTGGTGTAACAGAGAAAGCAGGATAAAAAATTAACCTGTCAGAAAAGGAAAACAGCAGCAAAAAAATGCCCACAGTGCCAATGTATTTGCTATGCTGGCTCAATATATTCTTATTCCAGACTACACTGACCTCATGAAAAATGATCTTCACCAGTTTCTGTGGCACTTTGCCAGGTCTGAGCCTTAACTGGGGAGGAGGATGCTACTGATTTAGATTTCAGAATATTCAGTCAGTCTGCTTCACTCTGCATTACTCTGCATGTACTGTATCTAATCTATTACTTTGTAAGGGCCTGCAGCTGCTGTTAAGTGATTTATCTCAGGTAACCTCTGTACTATGACAGCTCTGAGATACTAGATGGTCCCACTAGTGATAAGAGAGCCACACTCAGCACAAAGTGCAGAACTGCATATTCATGTCAAAGTGGGGTTTGCAAATTAAAATCTGCAATGCTGTGATTAATCAGACAATTTCTTTTCGCACACAAAATTCATTAAGAGAACAATGCAATCTCCAATCTGTTCTGGGGTAATGTAATTGTTATCTCATAAGTGGGCATGAACTTTTTAAGACATATAGACAAAGAGACAAAAATTTCCTTTGTTGTTTTTTTTATTTAAATAATTGTAATCCAAACATGGAGGCTTGTACTAAGAAAATTGATCTCACTTTATTTTATAGCCTTGAGATTAATCCTAACAGCAACAATGAGAAATAAAGCCGTATTAACTGAATCCAAAAGATGCATAATATTTGAATATGCTGTTTTAAACTGCGCATTTTTGTATACATCATATCTCATGACAACATTAAAATAACATTTACAGCATGAAAACTGTTTCCAAAGTTTTCAAGCAAATAAAAAAATTACACCATATCTTTAAAACGAACATGATGATAAGAACATATTAAAAAAAACGTGTGTTCCATTATTTAAAAAAAATAAAATTAACAAACAGACAACTGGTAAAGTTTTCAACATGTCTGAATTCTCAAAGGTCAGAATTTTGTTTGGCTGAGTTCAAATGGATGAGACTCAAGGTCAGTTTACAGTTAGTGTTATTTCAGCTAATGAACCTTTCAGAATCAACTTTCCCCTCAGCTAGCTGTACTGAATAGCATCTGTTCCATCAAAACTAAGTGGGCCTTGTTCAGGTTTCTGGAAAGTGTATCCCCACAATAAAAACTGTCAAATTATGCTGTACAGTGTCAGTGATTATTTGGACTTTGTGACCCTATTCAAAGAACTTATATTTAAGCCTACAAAAGAAATATACATTTTGTAAACCTTTTCCTGAAGATCAAATCTTGCTGCTATCAGAATTTTTTGATGACTGTATTACGTTTACATGGAAACGTTTTGGTAGTGAGGAGCTGCAGAGGTGGGTTTTGTGAGAAGATATGAGAAATTTCTCCCATGTCAGACATAGCCAATGCCAGACAGGGACCTGTGACTGGCAAAGGATAAGCGATCAGTGATGATGGTAGTGCTGTTGGGACAACATGATTTAATACGGGAGAAAAAAAACTGCAATAGCTTTAAATCTGAATACTGAGTCAAAGAAGTGGAGTTCACAGATCTCCTATGTATTTATAGGCTTCCTGATTGAATAATGGGAAAGAACCACATCCATCAAGAAAGCCAGTGCATTTAGTAAATAGTATGTAAATTCCAAGGAGAGAAAAACATATATCTAAAATCCTGTTCCTAGCCTAAATTTAAGCATACCTTGTGGTAAGCATCCTTATGAAAATAGAATTTGCAGCCTAAATCTGCTTTTTTAATGTACATGTCTTTGTAACAATTTGTGAAATAAATTCCTCAGCCACTACGTGAATCTTAGTTGCCTGAAAACCTTTGTACGTTCAGGTCTCAGCTTTAAAATATATTAGTATACGAAAGCTGTTCTGTGTCTGCCTGTTTGCAGTGATGAATATTTTAGTGACAGTATTGTGAAGATCCATCTTTTTCTCTCCAGTCTTTCAGTGTCAAAATGCTGCTGATTATTTACCTCATTCTCATAAATCTGAATACTAAAAAATTGTGATTAATTATTTTACCTCTTTTAAAACAGTTGTAGCAGAGAAGTGATTGAGCATAAATTCATTTGCTAAAGTGATGGAACACTACATGCATTATGTAGCCCTGGGGGGAAGGGAGACGGTTCCTGCCTGTCCTCCTGGAGCTGTGGAGGGCTGAGACAGAAATCTACTCCTTCTGAGAGACGACAGGCGAAACACAGGAGGCTTTTATGAGGTCCCGGGGGGTAGACGGTGTCAGAGCTGGGACTGGACTGGTGAAGTGGCTTAGGTGCTCGGCTAGCGCATAGGAAAACAGAGGAACTAACACCCAATAGAAATCCATGGTTTGGGGACAGACGGGGGCAGTAGCCAATAGGATTAGGGCAGGGGGGGGATGCTGGCAGCAGCCGCAGACATGCGGCCTCGGCGGCAGTGGCTACACGAGGTAGAGGCATTCAGGCACGGAGCCACCCCTGCTCAGACTAGCAGGGCCTGCCGCGGTTCGTCCCGGAGCTGTGGGGACGCCTCCGTGCAAGTTCTGGTTTCTGCCGCGGCTCCGGCATTGTGGGGGAGAGAAGGAGCCCACCCTCCGGGCAGCACCATGTCGGCAGCACAGACAATGCGTGCACCTGCGAAGTATGATGAGTCACCAGTGGCATTGCCTCTGGAGAAGNTTCCTTTTCTGTCATATTTCTGTCACCTATAACTTTTTTTTCTGACTCAATTACCTATACAGCAATCATGTGCGTGATACTTTTAAAGTTAGATTGAACACAAACTGAGGAAAGAGAAGTCAGTAAGTAAGTAGCCCTGCAGAGGACGTGTTGTGAATTGAGTGAATTGAATGAGTGACTTCCAACAGGTCTTGTACCAGATATGTGTGATTCAGTGTCACTAGGTGCCATATTAGCTCAGGACCCTTGTCAAATTAGTATATGTACATTTAATTGAAGAGAATTTCAGTGTTTCTTGGTTGTGGTGAAAAAGACTGTGCTACACGTTGTGGAATCTGCCAGAAGGCAGTAGGCAACAAGCCACATTGCAGTATCCTTTCTTTCTGCATATCCATGCCTTTAAATTTTAGATAAAGTGAATTGTTGCAAAGATGCTCTGCTATAAATTACAGCTGACAGTGGAAGTGATTAAGGCACATAGTTTTGATTGCAAGCATTAATCTTTACAACTTTTGTCAAGTCTAATTTAATTACCTGCAGTTTTAAGTTTCTTAACTTATTATTAACTTTGTCAGTAATCAGTTGCACTGTACTTGCAAAAGGTGAAACCCAGCTACATTCATGGAAAAATCAGACAGTGAACAGCAAAATAAAACATCAGGTGGCACAACCCTCAAGTGTACCATCATACTGTTAAATTGACCTATGAAATTAGACCATTTAATTGTGAAGGACTATCAGATATCTTGATTGAGACCAGTCCACTCTCCCTGGCAAAAACAGTAGAGAATGCTTAATCATTTTCTGATGTGGAAACAGCTGCTCAGATATTATCAACCATACAGATGTATAATTTTTTAATCCTCTTCGTCACTCTTTGGACCTGCCTACTTATTGCATAGATGACAATGCAGTCTTTTCCTCATGATCAAGTGATCATGAAAACAGATGTTAATTTTGATAGACAAATATAAGGACCCCAATTTTCAGCATGTCACTTTAGGACCCATGTACAAGCTATGTATGTTCTTTCAAAGTTTCCATGGAACTCAGATGAAAAATTTTAAGAATTTTTATATACCTAAAAGAACTGCCTGTTCTGGTACTCTGTTGCATTTGTTGACAGTAATAATTGCAAAATTCTCTACTCAGGATTGTTACAACCTGGTCCAGAAGCTCCAAGCTTTACCAGGTGTTACAGTTTAATTTCAGGCTTCAAAAGATATTGTGCACATGNCCACCCCTGCTCAGACTAGCAGGGCCTGCCGCGGTTCGTCCCGGAGCTGTGGGGACGCCTCCGTGCAAGTTCTGGTTTCTGCCGCGGCTCCGGCATTGTGGGGGAGAGAAGGAGCCCACCCTCCGGGCAGCACCATGTCGGCAGCACAGACAATGCGTGCACCTGCGAAGTATGATGAGTCACCAGTGGCATTGCCTCTGGAGAAGAGAGGGGAGAACAGGAGACGGGTGGATACAATACGGGGGAATACAAAAACTTTGTAACTAAAAATCCAGTGCAGTTTAAACGCCTACTTTTAAAACTTCACCAACAAGTCTCTCATGTATGCAGCCTCTCAAGTTCAGAGTGCTTTCCCAGTTCTGTTCTCCTCGGAGGTTTATTTTACCATTTTCCTACAATGCATATTTTTTTAAAAAAGAAATAGTTACATTCTTTATTAGTGTTTACAATGGCTTCAAAT
This sequence comes from Sakesphorus luctuosus, assembly GCA_013396695.1. Classification (NCBI taxonomy): domain Eukaryota; kingdom Metazoa; phylum Chordata; class Aves; order Passeriformes; family Thamnophilidae; genus Sakesphorus; species Sakesphorus luctuosus. The sequence continues at coordinate 22,079 of VWZD01013167.1, forward strand.
GGCTTTGCTGGTTTTTTGTTGCTTGTTTGTTGGGTTTTTTTATTCCAGATTAAGGTGTTTTAACTCTAGAAGGCTGAAACTTCCTTTTCTGTCATATTTCTGTCACCTATCACTTTTTTTTCTGACTCAATTACCTATACAGCAATCATGTGCGTGATACTTTTAAAGTTAGATTGAACACAAACTGAGGAAAGAGAAGTCAGTAAGTAAGTAGCCCTGCAGAGGACGTGTTGTGAATTGAGTGAATTGAATGAGTGACTTCCAACAGGTCTTGTACCAGATATGTGTGATTCAGTGTCACTAGGTGCCATATTAGCTCAGGACCCTTGTCAAATTAGTATATGTACATTTAATTGAAGAGAATTTCAGTGTTTCTTGGTTGTGGTGAAAAAGACTGTGCTACACGTTGTGGAATCTGCCAGAAGGCAGTAGGCAACAAGCCACATTGCAGTATCCTTTCTTTCTGC
>VWZD01013168.1:13653-51153 GCA_013396695.1 Sakesphorus luctuosus
CCAGCTGGATGCAGCTCCAGTCACCAGCACTCTCTGGGCCCGACACTCCAGCCAGCTCCTAATCCAGGAGAGGGTACACTTGTCCAAGCCATGGGCTACCAGCTTTGCCAGGAGTAGATTATGGGAGACAGTGTCAAAGGCCTTGCTGAAGTCCAGGCAGACACATCCACAGCCTTCCCCTCATCCACCAGGTGGGTCACCTGATCGTAAAAAGAGATCAAGTTGGTCAGACAGGACCTGCCGCTCCTAACCCCATGCTGGCTGGGTCTAATCCTCTGTCCATCCTGAAGGTGCTGTGTGATTGCACTCAGGACGATCTGCTCCATAACCCTGCCAGGCACAGAGGTCAGGCTGACAGGCCTGGAGTTGCCAGGGTCAGCCTTGCAGCCCTTTTGTGGATGTTTCATTTACACATGGAATTAAACACACAGGGAAAAATGAGGGAACTCAGATCCCCAAACTTGTGCTGTCTGATCAGAATATTCACCAGAGAGATGGATGCTCAAACCTCATGGAGAAGAAGATGGAAAAGGATCTGAAGGCTCTGAAGTGTCTCCACTGATCCTTCAGCAGATGGAATTTCTCATGGGCTCCTCCCTTTTCCTCTGAGCTCTTGGGGTCTTTAAATGGCTTTTGCAATTGCTCTGCCCCATTGACTGAAAATCCCACTGACTGAAAGTCCCATTGATACGGCTTTGAACTCAAAGAGTAGGTTTAAGTGGGATATTGGGAAGAAATTCCTCCCTGTGAAGGTGATGATGCCCTGGCACAGGTTTCCCAGAGAATTTGTGGCTGCTCCATCCCTGGAAGTGTCCAAGTACAGGTTGGAGTGACCTGGGATAGTGAAAAGTGTCCATGACCATGGCAGGGGTGTTGTAAAAGCTGATCCTTGAGGTCCCTTCCAACTCAAACCATTTTATGATTCCATGATCCCATCAATGTGTTCCCAGCTCTGCCTGCTGGGACTGATTTTCCTCCCACACATCCAGGAGCTGACCAGGAGAGGTCATGGAGCAAAGCAGGTGATATCCCAGCGGATGTGGCTCTTGGATCCCTTCCCAACAACCTGTGGGGCTGCTCCTACTTTCTTCAGGAGTGAACTGGAAAAGAATCAGGTGCAGGAAATGGAATCAGACACAACCAGCTGGAAAACAAACAATAATCCTGCAGGAGAGTGTTGATGTTCAGCACGAGTGAAGCTTCACTCCAAACCAAACGCCTTCAGGATTGGTTGGATGCCCCTTTAGCACCCAGGTTTTTAATTGGTCAGCTCCTTACACATAAAAATGAGTGATCACACGTGTTAAAACATCATTGCACGTGTAAAAGTAAATTATTGTGCGCGTAAAATCTTTACTGCACATCTAAAAGTAAATTATTGTGCATGTGAAATAGATTTCTGCATTTCTTTCTTCTTTCCCTCTTGTACCTCCCAGTCATTACTTTTGGAACACTTGTAATCTCTCACTTGGAACAGGTTACACTAAAAGATTCCTCCTCTCTTTGCTTGGGTGGTTTGAAAACGGATTCACTTCCACTCTCTGAAGACTATTCCGAATATGGGTCAGAATTTCTACGTCTGCCACGTGAATTCCTGGCAGGAGAATCTTTTAATTATGGTCACAAAGCTCCTGCAGGACTCTGAGAGCCTCATCCCTCCACATTCCTGCCTTCCACGAAGGGTTAAGATTTATGGATAATATCTTTCCCCTTTTTCTCACACGAGTTTCAAAGCTTTGGCCTCCAGGGCAGGCCAAGCTCCTGTCACATTTTGCATTGCTGTACCAGCACAAACAGCTCCCAAGCTCAGCAGAGCCTGGAGAGGTTCCTGGAGAACCCTTTCCTGCAGCAGCTGGGGCAGGGATAACGTGGGAATGTGGTGGTGTGTCCCATGAGGTCACTGAGACCCACCACAGACCTGAGATGCCTCATCCAAAGCTCTGGAGCTTTACTGATGCAGGTCCAGGGGTTGGTTCTGTCCCAGGCAATTCCAGCATCGAGACAGGATCATAAAATCCCAGAATCACAGAATCTTTCAGGCTGGAAAAGACCTCCAAGGTCATCAAGTCCAACCTTTGACAAAACATGACCTGGTCAACCAGACCAGAGCACTGAGTTCCATGTCCAGTCATTTCTTGAACATCTCCAGGAATAGTGAATCCACCACCTACCTGAGCAGCCCCTTCCAACCTTTTCCATGAAAAAATCCTTCCTGATGTCCATCCTGAACCTCCCTTGGTGCAACTTGAGGCCATTTCCTCTTGTTCTGTCCCTTTTTTACCTGGGAGAAGAAGTTAAACCCCACCCCAAACAACCTCCTTCCAGGTAACTGTAGAGAGTGAGAAGGTCCCCCCTGAGTCTCCTTTTCTCCAGGTTGAGCCCCCCCACCTCCCTCAGATGCTCCTCTTATGTCTTAAAACCTCCCACTGGAACTTCTTTGCCTCGTCTCTGAGAGGGGTGGCAGAAGTTTTCCCCATCCAGCCTTCAGAGAGGAAGATGTTCCTGCATATTCCAGGTGTGGGGTCCTCCAGAGCTGCAAATGAAGCTCCAAAGGGCTGGGAAGTTGAATTTCTGTGTTAGAAGTTCTGGGATAAGCCAGGGATCAGGAATGTCTCAAACTCACTTCCACCTGCCACGAGAAGGACTCATGGAGAACGAATCCATCAGAAGCTGCTTCAGCCTCCCATGGCTGAGCTGGGGAAAGGCTGAACTGGAACTGGAACTGGAAACAGAGTCCAGCTCCATCCTCTGAGGTCCATCCATCACTTTTCAAGGAATGGCAACGTCTTGGTCATGGGGATGAAGACTGTGCACCACAAATGTTGTGATCTCCAGGTGTCCCACCAAGGCTCCTTCTGGTCTTGTCTCTGAGCAAGTCCTTCAGGTGGTTGGGATCACACAATCATAGAATGGATTGGGTTGGAAAAGACCTCCCAGATCATCAAGTCCAACCCTTGCTCCAACTCCAGTCCCTTTACCACATCATGGCACTCAGTGCCACGGCCAAGCTCAGCTTAAAAACCTCCAGGGATGGGGAATCCACCCCCTCTCTGGGCAGCCCATTCCAATCCCTCAGCACTCTCTCTGCAAAGAAGTTTTTCTGCTCTCCAATTTCCCCTGGCAGAGCTTGAGCCCCCCGTGCCCCCTTGTCCTATTGCTGAGTGCCTGGGAGAAGAGACCAACCCCCAGCTGGCCACAACTTCCCTTCAGGCACTTCCAGACAGTGCTGAGGTCACCTCTCAGCCTCCTCTTCTCCAGCACAAACACCCCCAGCTCCCTCAGCCTCTCCCCACAGCACTTGTGCTCCACTCCCTTCTCCAGCCTCCTTGCTCTTCTCTGGCCCCGCTCCAGCCCCTCAATCTCTTGCCTCAACTCAGGGGCCCAGAACTCAACCCAACACTCAAGGTGTGGCCTCCCCAAGGCAGAGGCCAGGGGAAGGCTCACTGCCCTGGGCCTGCTGGCCACGCTACTTTGGATCCAGGCCAGGATGCCATTGGCCTTCTTGGCCACCTGGACACACTCTTGGCTCCTCTTGAGCTTCCTGTCCCTCAGTCCCCCCAGGTCCCTTTCTGCCTGGCTGCTCTCCAGCCACTCTGTGCCCAGCCTGGAGCGCTGCAGGGCTTGGGGTGGCCAAAGAGCAGGACCTGCACTTGGCCTTGTTGAACTCCATCCCATTGGAATCACCATTGGATGAAAACCTCCCCACTGGAAAGGCACAGCAAAATAAGACTGAACTCTTTTGATCCTCCAAGGATATCACCAGTTTGGGATGGAAGTCTCAATTCCTCCAGCTGGGATGTCCTGCTGTCAGAAGGCAACAGCAATGGTGAGAGGAAATGCCATGACTTTGGCCTAAAAATGACATGTTGTACCAAGATGTCATGATGTCCCAATATCCAGAAGGAATTTCACCATATGAGGGAGTGGATCATTCCATTATGGAGGCATTAGCATGGGAAGGAAATAGGGCAGCAATTCCCTTCAGTGCAGACACTGATCCATGCCATGAAGTCATGGAATCGTGGAATGGTTTGGGTTGGAAGACAACCTGAGAGATCATTGTGTTCCAATCACCAGCCATGGGCAGGGACAACTACCACTATCCCAGGTTGCTCCAAGACATGTCCAGCCTGGCCTTGGACACTTCCACTAGCCTCATAGCCAAGAATTCCTTCCCAATATCCCATCTAAAACTTCTGTCTGTCAGTCTGAAGTCATTCCCCTTTGTCCTGTCACTCCAGGCCCTTCTCAATAGTCTCTCTCCATCCTTCTTGTTGGTTCCTTCAGGTACTGGAAAACCACAATTAGGTCACTTCAAAGCCTTCTCTTTTCCAGGCTGGACAATTCCAAGTCTCCCAGCCTTCCCTCCCAGCAGAGCTGCTCCATCCTCTGATCATCTTGGTGCCTCCTCTGGACTCAGTCCAAGAGCTCCATGTCCTTCCTGTGATGGGGATCCCAGAGCTGCAGCTGGGGTCTCACCTGAGTGGGGCAGAGGAACAGAATCCCTCCCTTTCCTGCTGCCCCTGGTGTGGTATATGCCCAGGACACAGGAGGTTTCTTGGAGCCATCACACATTGCTGGGGCATGTCCAGCCTCTCCTCCACCAGCACCCCCAAGTCCTTCTCTCCTCTGCTCATCCCCTGGATTGATACCAGGAGTTGCCTTGACCCAAGTGCAGCACCAACATTGGTCTTATTAAACCTCACGAGATTCCCAAGGCCCCACTTTTTAAGCTTGTCCAGGTCCCTCTAGATGGCATCCAGACCCGGCAAGTCTCACTGGCTCCTCCTCTACCACTTGCAAGCCCTTTCTGCAGGCTGACCATCTCCACCCCTGCTGACACATCCACCCTTCCAGCAGGTGACTCAGGTGACACAACCACAGCTGCCAGGTGGAACATCCCATGGAATTGGGAACAACAGCCCATGGAAGTGGGAACAACAATCCATCTCCTCTCTTCACCCATTGCATCCCATGCCATAAATCCCAGGGCAGGTCAATAACCAGCAGTCTATGGGGAGCAGGTGATATACAACCCACCCATAAAGCCTTTGACACTCCTAACTAATGACCTACAATGGTACAAACCGGAACGATGTCCCTTCTCATGTCGTGCTCTCTCACCCTCTCCCTCCCTGCCCTGGCCCAGAGCCCTCCCTTCACTCTCCTCCCCCCTCCTCCCTTCCCCCTTTGCTCTTTATCTGACGAAATCATCACATTTATGGCCAAATTGAAATGAAATGCAATTTAGTGGCCGTTGTGCTCTCAGCCCATCACCTCGGCGGCCGCTCCCGGAGGATCTCGTAACCTAATCACTGCCTGGCAGTAACTTCATTAGAGCTGCCACCAGTCCCAGCTCTCTGCTGCATGCAGCTCCTGGAAATCGGGGCTGACACCTCTCCCTGGGAATTACTGGAATCAAGAGTTTCTCAAGTTTTTTCTCTTTTATTTCCCACTTCTGCTACGTCAGCGTTTTTTCCTTCCTCGGGGCGATGGGACCATCAGTGAGGATTCCCCACCCAAAATTCATCTCCAGCTCTCGAGGTGCGAGTGAAGGTGGAAGCATGAGAAGGAGGAGATGCAACACAACCTTGTTGCCCAGATCAGCTGTGGCTGCTCCATCCCTGGAAGTGTCCCAGGCCAGGCTGGATGAGTCTTGGAGCAACCTGGGCTAGTGGAAGGTGTCTCTGCCCATGGCAAGGGGTTGGAACTTGATGATTGTTCAGGTCCCTTCCAACCCAAACAGGTCTATGAGTCAATGAACACCCACAACTATCTGAAGGGAAGTTGTGGCCAGGTGGGGGTTGGTCTCTTCTCCCAGGCACTCAGCAATAGGACAAGGGGGCACGGGGGGCTCAAGCTCTGCCAGGGGAAATTGAAGTTGGAGAGCAGAGAAAAGTTCTTTGCAGAGAGAGTGCTCAGGGATTGGAATGGGCTGCCCAGAGAGGGGGTGGATTCCCCATCCCTGGAGGTTTTTAAGGTGAGCTTGGCCGTGGCACTGAGTGCCATGATCTGGTAAAGGGAGTGGAGTTGGCCCAAGGGTTGGACTTGATGATCTCAGAGGTCTTTTCCAACCCAATCAATTCTGTGATTCTGTGATTCCTGTGGGGAGAGGCTGAGGGAACTGGGAGTGTTTAGCCTGGAGAAGAGGAGGCTCAGAGGTGACCTCAGCACTGTCTACAACTACCAGAAGGGAGGCTCCAGCCAGGTGGGGGTTGGTCTCTTCTCCCAGACAAGAGGGCACAGCTGAAGCTCTGCCAGGGCAGGTTTAGGTTGGATATTAATATGAAATTCTTTGCAGAGAGAGTGCTGAGGGATTGGAATGGGCTGCCCAGAGAGGGGGTGGATTCCCCATCCCTGGAGGTTTTTAAGGTGAGCTTGGCCGTGGCACTGAGTGCCATGATCTGGTAAAGGGAGTGGAGTTGGCCCAAGGGTTGGACTTGATGACCTTGGAGGGCTTTTCCAACCCAATCCATTCTATGATTCCATAACACACATTGCCAGGTCACCTTGGGATCTGTGGACCTGAGCAAGGGGATCACCAGGGAAATGGCTGGAAAGGCAGCTCTGTGTGACACCACGTGACTCATACCAAGGAATGAGTATGAGAACCATGAAGGAGAAACCCCCATGCTATCAAACCCACCATCCCACCACAGACATCCCAGCAGTCACTTCCATTGCCTCAAGAGCCAGCCAAAACAGTGGAAAAGACAGCCAGGTGGATGTTTATCTTCCGTGTCTCCTGTCCCGTGGATGAATCTACTCTGTTTAAGCCCTTCTTGACACATTTGTCCTCCAAACCTCCAGCCCTGGTGATACCACACTTCCCCTCCTCCCAGCAATTAATCCCAGCCCTTCTCTATCCCCACAGCTCTAAATCTCCTTTGCTGGTTCTTAAGCTCCTTAGTACTTGTCCTATCCACAGGGAAACGTGTCCCTCCCCTTCTTGCAGAAGCCTTTTACATAATTGCAGGCTGTTATCCCATCTCCCTTCATTCTCGGGGCTAAACAATCTCATGTCATCCCAGCCCTTCCTCACAGACCATTTTTGATCCACAGGGAGGCCATGGAGGGATTTTTTTTTAATTTATCCTCAGTGGAAAGATCTGATGCCCCTCAGTTTCACATGGGACATAAATAAGGAAATAGTGAAGGTTGAGGACTGGCAAGGAGCTGGATCTCCTCACTCCCAAATCCCACCAAGTCTCCTTGATATTCACAGTGGTGGGATGGTTTGGTTGGAGGCAGGTGAAGTGACTCGGGAGTTGAGGAATCTGGTTTGGGAATCATTCCCAAACATCCTGTCCCATTCCTTAGGAGAAACACGAACACAATTCCATAGTGCCAACGACCAAACCAAGCAGGGAGAAATAATAAAAGGCCATTTAATTAGTTCAATTTTGCCTTGGTTGCAAATGAAGGGCTTTGGGAGAACATTAGAGAAGCTGGATTGGGTTTTAGTTTAAAAAAAGGTGGATAATCTCCCAATTAAAAATATTCAAGAGGAGATTTCTCTGGGTTTCTCCCGACCTGCTTTCAAGGAGTTTTTAAAGTGTTGAGTCAGTTGAAAAGGGAGGGTTGTGGCAAGGGGGAGAACTGACCCCAATTTGAAAGTCCTTGGCTAATTCCCTAAATCCTTGGCCAAAACACACACACAGCCACATGTTCCTCCACATATGTAAAAATACATGTATGGAATATATTGCCCTTTGTACTTTCACAGTCAAATCCTCTGATATTCAGCTCAGATTTAAATTTTGAGCCCAAACTCATTGAATTTATTTCATTTCCCGCACCTACTCCAGGAGAAAACCTGGATCCAGGGAGGCATCAGGTTGGAGGAGAAGCTAATTCCCAAAAGCAGGAAGCAGAAAGATCCCAAGGAAGGGAAGGCTCGTTATCACAAGGAGTTTAGCCAGAAAAATGGAGCAAGCAGGAATGTCTGGAGGGATCCAGAGGGTTGCTTGGAGTTAAGCTCATTCCTGCCTTTCCCAGGGAGAATCAAAGGCTGTCTCAGAACACAAACAGGAATAAAATAGATTGGGGGGAAAAAAAAAAAGAGGGAAGGAAGAGGTGAGGGAGACTCAGTAGGTGGTGCTCTTCCCTCTGGATCCATGCAGGGCATGGGAAGGGGGTGATTGGGGATGTCCAGGTGGGAAAACAGCTGGAAAACCACCTCCTGGTCCTGATNGCTCATTCCTGCCTTTCCCAGGGAGAATCAAAGGCTGTCTCAGAACACAAACAGGAATAAAATAGATTGGGGGGAAAAAAAAAAAAAAGAGGGAAGGAAGAGGTGAGGGAGACTCAGTAGGTGGTGCTCTTCCCTCTGGATCCATGCAGGGCATGGGAAGGGGGTGATTGGGGATGTCCAGGTGGGAAAACAGCTGGAAAACCACCTCCTGGTCCTGATTCCTGGCTCTGGGTGGATGAACCACCTCAGCAGCCACCGTGTTGCATCCCAGAAGCAGCTAAATTGTGGGATGTGATGGTTTGAAAGGACAAATCCAGGTTCTGGCTGCTCCTAAGTCCTAAATCCGTTCAAATATTAAATGCAAGTGGCTGGAGTCACGAGTTGAGGTCCCAAGAGGAATTCAAAGCTCCACCTTGTTTCTGACTCAGCTGATATTTTACCCCATCCAGAGCATCTCCAGCACATCCCAGGACAAAATCCTTTTTTCAGGAAGGAGAAGTGTTGATAAATCTAGTGTTTTAAGAGAAGGGATTTGAGTAATCCCAGCCCTGGATTCGCAGAGTTCCGGTGCTGGAAGGGTGGTAAGAGCTGGATTGATCTGGGAACACAGAGCCATAGATCAGCACAGCCTCCCCCATTACTTTCCCTGATGGATTCCCATCCGATGAGCTGATCTGAAAGTGATAAAGGGAAGACCAGAGCGTTTTCAACACACCACTAACTCCAAAACCGGGCTCAATAATCCTGCAGATTGATGGCACTTAAGGAGAGAGGAGGGAGAGGGGGCCGGGCTGGGAGGGAGAGTTTATTTAACACTCACAGCAATAACAGAACACACATTTATCTGGGTAAATCAGGGGGCAGGACAGGCCCCACTGCCAAGGAAATATTTCTCCTGGGGGCTTTCAGGTGTGATCCTGGGGAAGGTGAGTCAGCCTTTCCCCAGCTCAGATCCAGGTTAGGAAATTAAGAGTTTGCCAGCAGAAATAGGGGCTTCCCCACAGTTCCCTTTTCTTCCCCCCTTTTTCCTCAATGTTCATGTCCTTGTGGGTCATCTCAGACACCTTCAGTCTAAACACAGTCCTGGGTAGGGGTGGGATGTTGCTTCCTTGTTCTCCTGGCTGGAGGAGCTTCCATTTCCATTGTCTTTGGGTTGAGAGTGGACTAAATATCCTCTCAAAGGTTCCTCCATCATGAGGAACAGATTTTCTGTCCAAATCATAGAATCACGGGATCATTTCAGTTGGAGAAGACCCTAAAGGTCATTAAGTCCATCTGTTAACCCAGCACTGCCAATTCCACCTCTAAACCACATCCCCAAGAGCCACATCTAATCCATCCAGGGATGGTGACTCTGCCACTGCCCTGGACAACCTGTTCCAGTGCTTTCCATGAAGGAATTGTTCCTCAAATCCAACCTAACCCTGCCTTGGTTAATCTTGAGACGATTCCCCCTTGTTTGTTGCCACTGCCTGATCCTTCAGCCAGGGCAAGGAGACCTCCCAGTGCTCCTCAAGGATTTCACAGCTCCCTGGAGCACAGGACACCAGTCCCAGCTGGAATCCTCATCCTCCATCTCTCGTCTCCCACCCTTGTCAAGACCCGGAGCCAAGCAGGGATTTCGATCTCAGGAGGCAGCTATTGTGCTGTAATTAAGCAGCAATTGATTGCAAAACAGGGTTCTTTTGTGTTTGGGATTAATGAGAGGCGAGAAGATAAATTTGGTCACCAGTAATTAACCCCAATTACAGAAGCAATAAATTAGGAGAATCCACTGCCACTGTGCCAGCCATGGGGAGGGCTCTGGACCTTCCCCCCTTTCCCTTGATATTTTTTTCCCCCTACAAGCCTGTGGGGTTTCAGAAGTGAAATGAATCCAGAGAAGGGCTGTGGGGACTGCTGGGGATGTGATGACCAGTTGGGATTTTGGTCCTGCAGAGAGCATGAGGCTCCTGCCATGACAAAAGCAAGCTGGGAGAGCCTTTTTGATCCCTAATGCCCCGAGGGGGAATCGATGATTTCACTAATTCCAAGTCCTAATCCCTGGCAATTTTTAAAAGCTTGGATTTTGCACGCTGGGTGACCTGGAGCAGACTCTGTGGGATGGCAAAGCTGGATGGGCTCAGCCCAGGCAGTGTGTGAGTCACCTGCTGCTTCCTGGGGCTCAGATCCACGTGCAGCTGGAGGGGGGGAGTGGGATGGAACCTCTGGAGCAATGGGGAGCACAGAGCTGAAAAGGCTGGAACTATAAAGGCAGGAGGGCTCTGCAGAGGGATCTGGAGAGACTGGAGAGATGGGCTGATTGCAATGGGATGGAGTTCAACAAGGCCAAGTGCAGGTCCTGCCCTTTGGCCACCCCAAGCCCTGCAGCGCTCCAGGCTGGGCACAGAGTGGCTGGAGAGCAGCCAGGCAGAAAGGGACCTGGGGGGACTGAGGGACAGGAAGCTCAAGAGGAGCCAAGAGTGTGGCCAGGTGGCCAAGAAGGCCAATGGCATCCTGGCCTGGATCCAAAGTAGCGTGGCCAGCAGGCCCAGGGCAGTGAGCCTTTCCCTGGCCTCTGCCTTGGGGAGGCCACACCTTGAGTGTTGTGTTGAGTTCTGGGCCCCTGAGTTGAGGCAAGAGATTGAGGGGCTGGAGCGGGGCCAGAGAAGAGCAACGAGGCTGGAGAAGGGAGTGGAGCACAAGTGCTGTGGGGAGAGGCTGAGGGAGCTGGGGGTGTTTGTGCTGGAGAAGAGGAGGCTGAGAGGTGACCTCAGCACTGTCTGGAAGTGCCTGAAGGGAAGTTGTGGCCAGGTGGGGGTTGGTCTCTTCTCCCAGGCACTCAGCAATAGGACAAGGGGGCACGGGGGGCTCAAGCTCTGCCAGGGGAAATTGAAGTTGGAGAGCAGAAAAAATTTCTTTGCAGAGAGAGTGCTGAGGGATTGGAATGGGCTGCCCAGAGAGGGGGTGGATTCCCCATCCCTGGAGGTTTTTCAAGTGAGCTTGGCCGTGGCACTGAGTGCCATGATGTGGTAAAGGGAGTGGAGTTGGCCCAAGGGTTGGACTTGATGATCTCAGAGGTCTTTTCCAACCCAATCCATTCTATGATTCTGTGATTCCTCTGCCTCCCTTTTCCCCATCCCAACTTCAGGAATGCGGCCACATCCAGCGAGGGGCAGCGGGTGCCGGTGCTGGGAGGCGGGGGCAGATCTCCGTGGCTAATTCCCTAATCCTCCCCCTTTTCAGGCGGCAGGAAAGCCCCGGCCGGCAGGATCCCTGGGCAGACAGGGTGTAAAAAGCCATGGCAGCTCCAAAGCAAACACTCCCACATCTTCATTCCTTCCACCCTATTGGCCATTGATTTCAGATAAATATCCGTCGGGCCCTGACAGGGCTCAATTCTCCTAATTATAGCCCTATTGACATGTGATCTTTAGCTGCTCAGCTTGTCAGGAGCCATCTATCAGGCAGACAGATTTCTTTGGCTCGGGAGGAAATGAGATGGGAAGGGGGGAGAAAGGAGAAGCCGGGGCTGAGGAGGGGGGGAATGGCTTTAATAATGTGCTAAAGAGACCCCCTGGCCTGGAGTTTGGTTTATGAACAAATATGTTGTGGAGGGTCCTGAGCACAAGCCTTTAGGGGAAGGGTTAAGGTTAAAAGCTCCTGGTTTGGGAACGGCGTGTTTGGGTCACTCCAAAAGATTGTCATGGATAGACAGCTCAGATTTCAGGGCTTTTTCCCTTTCACACACAGCTGAACTGATTTTGCCAGGTCTCTGCAGCACAGAATCAGCCCAGATGCCTCTTGCCAGGCCGCTCTCCCCGTTTCTTGTCCTTCCACAACCACAAGGAACTCCTTGCTGCAGGATCTTGAAAGTTTGCATGGCACATCGTAGGGAAAAAATCCATCCAGTGCCAGAGTACAGATGGAAAATCTCTGGTTCAAGAGGTCCTTGGGCCCAAATTGTTGGCAGCAGGGAAAACACCCTGGGAATTCTCTGCTTGTTCATCCTGCCTTGCATTTCTCCCTGTGTCAGCTCAGAGGCATTGTCAGAGACAGGACATGGAGCAAGATCAGTCCTGGAGAGAAGAAAACATGTATTTCCTTCTCCCAGTCCCAGCCTTGGACTGGTAGAGCCAGGGCTAGGATTGGCATCCAAACTGGAGCCACTGGGATGTGATCAGGAGACCTGGATAGGGCAAAATTGGGGAACACACACACCTTCCTTGTAGTGCTTTTATAATCGGATTTTACTGGTGCCAAACCAGTCGGTCTGGAGGGTCTTCCTGGTGGCTTCTCTTGTTCTGTGGGTTTCCTATGTAAAACCAGGAGTTGTGTGGACCAGGAGCAACCGTTTCTATCACCCTCAGAGCCCAGAAATTTGGAAATAAATCCATATGCCTGAGTGTTGTGTTCAGTTCTCGGCCCCTCAGTTCAGGAAAGATCTTGAGGGGCTGGAGTGGGGCCAGAGAAGAGCAACGAGGCTGGAGAAGGGAGTGGAGCACAAGTGCTGTGGGGAGAGGCTGAGGGAGCTGGGGGTGTTTGTGCTGGAGAAGAGGAGGCTGAGAGGTGACCTCAGCACTGTCTGGAAGTGCCACATCAGGGAAGTTGTGGCCAGGTGGGGGTTGGTCTCTTCTCCCAGGCACTCAGCAATAGGACAAGGGGGCACGGGGGGCTCAAGCTCTGCCAGGGCAAATTGAAGTTGGAGAGCAGAAAAAAATCCTTTGCAGAGAGAGTGCTGAGGGATTGGAATGGGCTGCCCAGAGAGGGGGTGGATTCCCCATCCCTGGAGGTTTTTCAGCTGAGCTTGGCCGTGGCACTGAGTGCCATGATGTGGTAAAGGGAGTGGAGTTGGAGCAAGGGTTGGACTTGATGATCTCTGAGGTCTTTTCCAACCCAATCCATTCTATGCTTTTCTCCTGGCTGTTTTTATGATAACCTCGGGATGAGCACACTGGGAAGCTCAGCAGCTGCTGCTGTGCATGGAATGCAGGCAAAATCAGGAAGGATGGATGGGAACCAACTCCCAGGCTGGTCCTTGTCCTAGAGGAGGGGCAGGTCACCCCCTGCTCCCCACTCCGGGCAGTCCAGTCGTCAGCCAACACCGCAAAGGGCTGTTGGGCCGGATCAGGGCGAGATCCCTGTGAGCTGACTCATATCCTGAGCTCTGCGCTGTGAAAGGACCCAGACAGCCGGAGTGTCTGGAGATAACAGCCTTTCCCGGGGAGCCCTGAGAGCTCCGGCTTCATTTACAAAGCTCGGCTTATTCGTGCCGGGCCGGCTCTCTCCGTTATTGATCCGCCCCCCTCCCCGCCCCGGCCCGGCTGCAGCATCAGCCCATCCGCGGAGAAATCTGTCTGCTGTACCTGCTCGCTGCCGGCTCGGGTGTCCGGCACTGCCTCCCTCCTGCGAGGATTGGCTTGGGAAAAGTGCTGAGTGGTCAGAAAAACCCGGTCCCGGCGGAAGAAGAGAAGCTCAAGCAGCTCCCACCTCTCCTGCAGTGGGAAAGGAGAACCTGCTCCTGCTGCTGGGGAAAATGAGGCATGGAGAGGAGGGATTTCCCAGTGCTCGATTCCAAGGCATCCATGGAGTCACCTGCGTGTCCCAAATTTTGTAGAATCACAGATGGGTTGGGTTGAAAGGACCTTAAAGATCATCTTGTTCCACCCCTGCCATGGGCAGGGACACCTTTTACTGTCCCAGGTTGCTCCAAGATCCATGCAACCTGACCTTGGACATTTCCAGGGATGGGGCAGCCACAGCTTCTCTGGGCAAGCTGTTCCAATGCCTCATCACCTTCAGTGATTTTTAGAATTTCTTCCTAAAAAGCAACATCAGAAATCCCTGGAAAGATCCCACCATCCCTGCCTGGGTTATCCATAATCACCCTGTCAAGGGCAGGGTCATCCTAAGCCTTTCCAAGCCTCCTGTCCATGCTGGTCTACCAAAGACCTCCAGAAAAGCCTCATCCCTGAGCTGCAGGACGGAACAGGAATGTCTAAGGCCAGATCCCTGCAATTCTTTTAGTGTCCAGGCAAAGCTCTGCCCTCAAATCTCCCCAAGCAGGAGCACAATGACCCCTTTCCTGTCAAATCAAGTGTTGTGTAAACTCAAATTCCTTAAAGTCCTCCAATAAGCATAAAATTTAGGAAAAGGAGGAGGTTTGGCTCAGCCCTGGGAGAGCTGGTGGCAAATCCAGTGCCCCATTCCTGCATCATTTTGGTCATCCCAGTCTGAACTTTGAGGGAGACAACAGGTCTTCTCAGGTGATCAGCCCTGGGTTATGGTTCCTGAGTAGTCCCTGACTCCAAAGGGTTAATCCCAGAGGCAAAACCTTATGAGAAGTCAGGAAGTTTGGGCAAAACAGGACTGGCTCCAGGCATAAACCAAAGAAGGGATAAAACAACTTGGGGGCTCCAGAGGGAGGCAAAGGGGGTTCAAATGAACAGGAATGCCCCGTCCAGACTGGCTGATCCTGGTGCAAGCTGTCCCTCAGCTCCCTCATCCCTCCCTCCATCCTTGGAGCAGGAGCAAATAAATATTTTCATCCTGGGAAATTAAAATGGAACTCAGACACAGAGGGAAATGGCAACAGAAATGCAGGGATGAGGAGTTTCAGGTGGTCTCGTTTCCCTCTTACCCCAGTTTGGTGTGACTGTGATACCATCAAATCACGGGATGGGTGGGGTTGGAGGGGACCTTAATGATCATCTCGTTCTGATGGGCAGGGACACCTTCCACTTGACCAGGTTGCTCCAAGCTCCATCCAACCCACCCTTGAAGCCACCCCTGACCCCAGGGTCAATTATCAGGATTTCTCCACCATGAGCATGAGAAAAGCAGGTCCTGACACACATTCCTACCCTTTGGGCTGACACTGATTAATGTCAGGATCAGGACCAGGATCCTGGGCCAGGATTAGTGCCCTGGGAGGGGGCAAAGCAGGCTCAGCACAGCCCCACACCCTCCCCACATCCTCTGGGCACGGAAAACGCGATGCTCCAAACGCTGCTCAGTGTCTTGCCAGCGAGCGGAGCGGCGGGTGCTGAGTCAGCATCCCCATCCCTCCCTCCCTTCCCTTGACATCCACCCTGGGAAGAGGCAAAATACCCCCCTTCCTGCTCCAAAAACACCCGTCTGACTGCCAAGAAAAGCACATCCCCTTCGCCCCCCAGCAAAGCACCGGCGGATCCTTCGCTTTAATGTTCGCTGAGTCCCAGCGCTGCCCGCGGGCTCTGCCGTTTTATCCGCCACGCTCCGGGAATGCGGGAGAGCCGAGTTAACAAACCCGCTCGCGTGTCGCCCGCAATCAACGCTGCGAGGGAACTGGAGCTGTCAGAGAATGTTTCCTCACCATCCCGCCCGCTCCGCGGTGTCACGTCGGGGCTCTCCTCGCCCCAGGGAGCAGGGAACGATATCCAGCTCCAGCTGGGCCAGCATTGCAGCTCGGGCTTGCCACCAGCTGCTCTTTTCCAGCGTGGTAATACTGTTTTAAAGCCGGTTTTTTTCTATGCCGGATGGAGTTCTGAATGGTTTAAGGACAAGCTGGGAATGCAGGAACAGCAGAACGCTTGCAAGGCCAGGCTTGGAGCTGGTCTAGGGAAAGGTGTTGCTGCCCATGGCAGGGGGTTGGAATTAGATGATCTTTAAGGGCTGGAGCCCCTCTGACATGGAGACAGGTTGGGAGAGCTGGGGGTGCTCACCTGGAGAAGAGAAGGATCCAGGGAGACCTCAGAGCCCCTTTCAGTGTCTAAAGGGGCTCCAGAGAGACCTGAGAGCTCCTTCCAGTGCCTAAAGGGGCTCCAGGAGAGCTGGAGAGGGACCTGGGACAAGGCATGGAGTGACAGGACAAGAGGGAATGTCTTTAAACTCTGTCAGTTTGGGATTACGGTGGGTTTAAATTAGATATGAGGAAGAAATTATTCCCTGTGAGCATCATGAGGTGCTGGAATGGAATTCCCAGAGAAGCTGTGGCTGCCCCAGCCCTGGAAGTGTCCAAGGCCAGGTTGGATGGGGCTTGGAGCAACCTGGGATAGTGGAAGGTGCCCTTGCCCATGTCAGGGGGATGGAACGAGATCATCTTCAGGGTCCTTTCCAGCCCAAACAATTCCATGATTTACTGTGCCAGAGATAAAACCACTGACTCCAGGATCACCCACTAAACAGCCCCAAATTCCCCTGAGACTGCCCAGCTGGCTTTCACCTCTCCCGTGAGACACTCCGGTACCTCCAGACAACATCCCAGCTCCGAGAGGGGAAAACAAGGCGCGGCAAGAAGGGAAACAACACGCCGAGGTCGCTTAGTTAATCGGCGGCGCGATGCCAAAGGCAGCCCCGCCGCTTTCTGCGGCTCCAGGAGGAGCGGGATCGATCCCAGCCGAGCGCCCCGACGGGCGCGGGGACCGCGGGGACCTTCGGCACGGGAAGGTTTCCTGTAAGACGGGAAGTTTCCCTCCCGCTATGCCCGGCTCTCCCCGACCTGCTGCGGCTCCGGGAGGCAATCCAAGCGCTGAGTATCTTTAATTATTAAGTAATCACCTATCGTAGTTACTTCTGGGCTGCAGGGATGTGCCTGCCAGCAGTGCCGGAGCATAAAACATCCCTGGATCCCTCGGTGATTCCTTCACAGAGGCTGAATCTCTCGGCTCCATTAACTGACATCCACCACAGCCCCGTTTCCTTCCATCAGTGTTCCCTCCTCCCTGTCCTCACCGACCCCCTGAGAGTCCTCCTGGCCACTGCTCCCGAGCTCCTGCTTCCAAAGCAGTTCCAGGAAGGAGGACAGAGGTGGGAGCTCATCCATCACGACCCAGAAGGACCCTCAGGCTGAGGAGCATCCTGCAAATCAGCAGGTCTTGGTGGCTCCAGGGAAGGGACCAGGAAAAAGTTCCTTTGCCTTTCCTCCTGTTTGTTGGTTGGATTTGCCTGAACTTCTCTTCTCTTCCCCCAAAACCTCTGAGTATTCCTCAGATGAATCTGCTCATCTGCTCTTTTGGGGATGCTCTGCAATGGTTACTCCTCACAGAATCATGGAATGGTTTGGGTTGGAAAGGACCTTAAAGACCACCCAGTTCCAACCCCCTGCCATGGGCAGGGACACCTCCCCCTATCCCAGGTTGCTCCAAGCCCTGTCCAACCTGACCTTGGACACTCCCAGGGATGGGACACCCACAGCTTCTCTGCCCAACCTGTGCCAGGGCCTGCCCACCCTCCCAGCCAGGAATTCCTTCCCAATATCCAATCCAAAATGACTGTCCTTCAGTTTGAAGCAATTCCCTCTTGTCCTATGCCTTGTTATAGGAAAGGACTTCCTTGGAAGACCCAGCATCACTTGCAGGAAAGATTTATTGGACAAGGAAGCAGCTCTGGGGGCCCCAACACAAGAAAGACATGGATCTGTTGGATTGAGTCCAGAGGAGGACACGGAGATGCTCCAAGGGCTGGAGCCCCTCTGACATGGAGACAGACTGGGAGAGCTGGGGGTGTTCCCTCGGAGAAGAGAAACTCCAGGGAGACCTCAGAGCCCCTTCCAGTGCCTAAAGGGGGTCCAGGAGAGCTGGAGAGGGACTTGGGACAAGAGACAGAGTGACAGGACACAGGGAATGGCTTCAAGCTGACAGACAGAAGGTTTAGATGGGATATTAAGAAGGAATACTTGGCTGTGAGGATGGGCAGGCCCTGGCATAGGTTGGGCAGAGCAGCTGTGGCTACCCCATCCCTGGGAGTGTCCAAGGCCAGGCTGGATGGGGCTTGGAGCAACCTGGGCTGGTGGAAAGTGTCCCTGCCCATGGCAGGGGGTTTGACTGGATGGTCTTTAAGGTCCTTTCCAACCCAAACCATTCCATGATTCTGTGATGGGAGAGTTTAGCAACCCACCCTTGACCTCTGGCCACAATGTGGGACCATTTCAAGAGCACCTCATCTCCTTTCACCCACTTCCCTTTCCTCCTCTCCATCCCCTACATCTCTCCAGCACAGAAAGATGCTGCACTCAGAGCCTGGGAGGGAGAATCCCACCCGGAATTACACATATCCCAAATACCACTGAGGTTGCAAATCCCCCCTGACCCTTTCTGGGCTTCCCACCACGCTGATCTCCCTCATCTCCACCATGAGTTGTGGAGCAAAGCAGTTTCCAGCAGCCCAGGGCAAGGTGAATCCCTCGCCTTCGACTTCCTCGTGCTTGCCAGAAGAACTGAGCAAATATTTTTTTCCTGTGGAACATCAGAAAAAATGCTGTTTGGGCAAGTTCTGAACACTCCCAGGGAACACAGAGAGAAGGAAAAGCCTTCAGAGCTTTGCAGGTAAACTGGGAAGTCTGGGCTTGGTTTATTTATCAGCACAGCAGGAAACCCTGACACAAACATGAGGCACGTTTAGCTTTGAGGGAGTAAACCTGCCTGTTTCCTGGAGGCATTTTGCTCTTCCCACATTCACAGATTCCAAAGCTTTTCCAGGGTTTGGGGGATGTGAGTTTTAATCTTCCTTAAACACTGAAATGGCAGGTTTGGTTTTGTTTTTTTTTTTTCTGAGGGTCCATATTCCTCTTCCCTTACACTGAGCAGGTGGAGGATGGAAAAACGTGGATTTAGCCCCCTGTTTGTCCCACTATCCAGGGGAAATTGAAGTTCGATATCAGGAAAAAATTCTTTGCAGAGAGAGTGCTCAGGCATTGGAATGGGCTGCCCAGAGAGGGGGTGGATTCCCCATCCCTGGAGGTTTTTAACCTGAGCTTGGCCGTGGCACTGAGTGCCATGATCTGGTAAAGGGACTGGAGTTGGACCAGGGGTTGGACTTGATGATCTCTGAGGGCTTTTCCAACCAAGCTCAGANCAACACTCAAGGTGTGGCCTCCCCAAGGCAGAGGCCAGGGGAAGGCTCACTGCCCTGGGCCTGCTGGCCACGCTACTTTGGATCCAGGCCAGGATGCCATTGGCCTTCTTGGCCACCTGGCCACACTCTTGGCTCCTCTTGAGCTTCCTGTCCCTCAGTCCCCCCAGGTCCCTTTCTGCCTGGCTGCTCTCCAACCACTCTGTGCCCAGCCTGGAGCGCTGCAGGGGGTTGTTACATCCCAAACCCTGCTCCCTCCCCTCCCATCTGTCCTGTCCCCTGAGCATCCCTGCCTTTCCTGGAGAGCTGTGTTTGAAGGGAACTGCACAGCAAAGCACCCCCAGGAGTCCTCCTGCCTCTCCACAGGCTTGATTTGCTGGAGTTGCACTTCCAAGGGCCTCATTGGACTCCTCTGGCTCGGGAGGGAGCACAGACCACTCCACAGCCTCAAACAACTTCTTGATGTTCAATTCCCCAATCTCCCAGTGCTGAATCCACCTTGAAATTGGTCTCAAAACCCTCTCTTTGCAAGCAGCCAGGAGAGGGGTTTAAGAGGAGGAGGAGGGGGAGGTGGAAAAGGGAAAAGAAATTAGATCTCTTTTCCACGAGCAGAAGAATTAAAAGGAAAAAAAAAATTCAGCCTGGGGAGTGGAATAACGGAGCTGTGTGTGGGAAATGCTCCGTTGTGAGGAGCAGGGATGAGAGGAACCCACAGGGAGCAGGGATGTGAGATGTGCTGGCAGCAGTGACAGGACTCCAGGAGAACCACTGGCAGCAGGAAATTGGGCATCTGCCCAGGTCAGCCCTGGCCAAGGTCAAAATCCAGAGTCCAAAGGGGAGGATCTGGTGGGATTTCCAGGCAGAGAGTGCAGAAATACAGGAGGAATTTAACCACAATGACAAGAATTGTTAAAAAGCTGGTTTTCCATGTTTTTCTGTGTGGGCATCTGGGGTGTGGGATGGGATCTTCGTGTGGGGAGAGTCACAACCTCTGTCTGGGATGAGGGATCAGGGGATAAGGTTTGGGTGAAATGGTGTGGAGGAGAAACAGGATTTTATCCAAACTGATTGTTCTCCTCCAGGATAACTCTGCCTGTCAATGAAAGAGACAATTTTGACTCTTTCCAGAGCAGCATCTCCTTAAAATCAGAGCTGGAGAGACGAAGAATCATGGAATGGTTTGGGTTGGAAGACACCTTAAAGATCCCTTATTTCCAAGCCCTCTGCCATGGGCAGGGATAACAGATCAGGAGGGGGATTCTCCACTCATGGGACACAGAGACATTCATGTCACTGCCAGCCCGTGGCTTTCCTCAATTCTCCTTGAAAAACCCTGGCAAAGAGGGGGTTTGGCCACATCATCAAAGCTGGAAGTTTGTTCCTCATCCAGCCCTGTTGGAGAAGGCAGAGAAAACACCAAATTTCTGTGTTCCCAGAGAGGGTGGATTACAAATCTCTTTTTGGGATATAAGAACTGATTTGAGGTGATAACTGGGAAGGATCTAAGCCCAGTTTGTGGCTGGTCATCCATGTCAGGGGAAAGGTTGTTTCTCCCTCCTCTTTTCTCCCCCTTCCTCCCCCCTCAGGAGCTCCGAGCTTGACAGGAACAGGTCAGTCAGTCCGTCACCGCTAATCCTTGGATACTTTTAGTGTCACTGGAATGACAGGACACCTCCGCCGAGCCGCCGAGCCGAGGCAATAAAAGCCTCTTAAAGGCGGCAGCCCCTCTGAGCAAAGTGGCTCGGCCGTTCCCGGGCTCCTTCCTTCCCCTCTGGAAATGGCATGTGGCCGATTAAGCCCCGTGACAAGAATCAGATGCGAAACCTTCTTCCACTTTGGGATGCATTAAAGCCCTTTCGAGGGAAATGCTCGGGAAATGCTTCGCTCTCCCCCGCCGGCCGCGCTTCCGACCCTTCCCTTCTCCCACCTTTCCATGGATGCAGCGGCTCTTGGGATGCTCTTCAGAGCACCCAGGGTGGGGTTTGGCTCATTCCCCACACAATCCCACTCCGTTTTTTTGGGTGCTGGGGGTGTGTTTCCACTCTGTTGGCCTCGTAGGGATCTGTGGTGCTTCCTCCACCTCTGTCCAAGCCGGGAATTTCTGTGGTGCTTCCTCCACCTCTATCCAAGCTGGGAAATTCTGTGGTGCTTCCTCCACCTCTATCCAAGCTGGGAAATTCTGTGGTGCTTCCTCCACCTCTATCCAAGCTGGGAAATTCTGTGGTGCTTCCTCCACCTCTGTCCAAGCTGGGAAATTCTGTGGTGCTTCCTCCACCTCTATCCAAGCTGGGAAATTCTGTGGTGCTTCCTCCACCTCTATCCAAGCTGGGAAATTCTGTGGTGCTTCCTCCACCTCTGTCCAAGCTGGGAAATTCTGTGGTGCTTCCTCCACCTCTATCCAAGCTGGGAAATTCTGTGGTGCTTCCTCCACCTCTATCCAAGCTGGGAAATTCTGTGGTGCTTCCTCCACCTCTGTCCAAGCTGGGAAATTCTGTGGTGCTTCCTCCACCTCTATCCAAGCTGGGAAATTCTGTGGTGCTTCCTCCACCTCTATCCAAGCTGGGAAATTCTGTGGTGCTTCCTCCACCTCTGTCCAAGCTGGGAAATTCTGTGGTGCTTCCTCCACCTCTATCCAAGCTGGGAAATTCTGTGGTGCTTCCTCCACCTCTATCCAAGCTGGGAAATTCTGTGGTGCTTCCTCCACCTCTGTCCAAGCTGGGAAATTCTGTGGTGCTTCCTCCACCTCTATCCAAGCTGGGAAATTCTGTGGTGCTTCCTCCACCTCTGTCCAAGCTGGGAAATTCTGTGGTGCTTCCTCCACCTCTATCCAAGCTGGGAAATTCTGTGGTGCTTCCTCCACCTCTGTCCAAGCTGGGAAATTCTGTGGTGCTTCCTCCACCTCTGTCCAAGCTGGGAAATTCCAGCTGCACTTTGGGTGTAGCTTTCCTGTTTTACAGGGAAAGAATAAAACTATCAATTTCTTCCCCACTGGCCTCGAGAGCAGAAATTGGGAATGTTTAACTTCAATAGAGAAATAATTTTAACTTCACTGGGAATGTTTAACTTCAACAGAGAAATAATTTTAGTGATTGGCATCCCCAAACCAAATCTTTTTACCATCCCTATTCATTTAGGAAAGTGGAGGGGGCAAAGCTTTTCCAAACCCCTGTCTCCACTGGATTTTGGCTATTCCAGTGCTTGATTTTCCTCCCTGTCACCAGCCAAATGTGTGGGTGAGGGGCAGTGTGGAATCATGGAATGGTTTGTGTTGGAAGGGACCTTAAAGACCATCCGGTTCCACCCCCTTCCATGAACAGGGACACCTTCCACTAAACCAGGTTGCTCCAAGCTCCATCCCACCTGGTTTTGAACACATCCAGGGTTGTGACATCCACACAACATCCCCCTGGGTGGCACATGGACCACACAGCACAACGTTCCTCTGTCTGGTGTGACATTTTCAGGCTGTTGTCCCATCCTAATTCCATCCCATCCCTCTGCTCCTCCCTCAAGGGATCCAGCGTGTCCTTTCCCACTCCGGGGCCCGCAGAGCTGTTGCTGCTGCTCTGGGAAGTGATGAATGAAGTGTGCAAAGCTATCAATAATGAATGAGCTTGTCTGTTGGCTTCGAGGATCCTGTTCTGCCGCAGGGCTGATCGAGGCATCCGCCGGGACCTG
The DNA here is from genome assembly GCA_013396695.1 of Sakesphorus luctuosus. Classification (NCBI taxonomy): domain Eukaryota; kingdom Metazoa; phylum Chordata; class Aves; order Passeriformes; family Thamnophilidae; genus Sakesphorus; species Sakesphorus luctuosus. The sequence continues at coordinate 36,335 of VWZD01013168.1, forward strand.
TTGCAGCGTCGCGTCCCCAAATCACAGAATCACAGAATGGATTGGGTTGGAAAAGACCTCCCAGATCATCAAGTCCAACCCTTGGGCCAACTCCAATCCCTTTACCAGATCATGGTGCTCCTCGTTACATGAGGCAATTTGTGCCTTTCCCTCTTTCTTCGCTTTCCTACCAGTTCCCAGATTTTCCTGCTCTGTTTTGTTGTCTCCCTTCACAAACTCATATTCCCAGTTTTTAAGCTCTGATGTGAATTGCTGCATTGTTGGGTGCCTTTTCCTGTCACCTCCCAGCAGGATCTCCACTTGGATGGATCATGGAATTGTTAAATTATTTCGGTTGGAAACGACCCCTGAGGTCATTGAATCCAGCCCTTAACCCAGGACAGCCAAGGGCACCACTGACCATGTCCCCAAGTGTCACATCCTCATGGATTTTAAATCCCTCCAGGGATGGTGACAAGCCTTTCCATGAAGGAATTTTTCCTAATTTCCAATCTAAACCTCCCCTGGCACAACTTGAGGCCATTTCCTCATGTCCTGTCCCTTATTCCCTGGGAGCAGAGCCCGATCCCACCTGGCTCTTCCTATCAGGGGGTTGTAGAGAATGAAAAGATCCTCCTTTTCTCTGGGATAAACATTCACAGAATCACAGAATGCATTGGGTTGGAAAAGACCTCCCAGATCATCAAGTCCAACCCTTGCTCCAACTCCACTCCCTTTACCAGATCATGGCACTCAGTGCCACAGCCAAGCTCAGCTTAAAAACCTCCAGGGATGGGGAATCCACCCCCTCTCTGGGCAGCCCATTCCAATCCCTCAGCACTCTCTCTGCAAAGAAGTTTTTTCTGCTCTCCAACTTCAATTTCCCCTGGCAGAGCTTGAGCCCCCCGTGCCCCCTTGTCCTATTGCTGAGTGCCTGGGAGAAGAGACCAACCCCCACCTGGCCACAACTTCCCTTCAGGCACTTCCAGACAGTGCTGAGGTCACCTCTCAGCCTCCTCTTCTCCAGCACAAACACCCCCAGCTCCCTCAGCCTCTCCCCACACCACTTGTGCTCCACTCCCTTCACCGCGGCAGATTTATCGGGACGGAGGAGGGAATGGCATCCAGGGCTGCAGGAGGGAACGGCATCAGGGGACGGAGGAGGGAATGGCAACCCGGGCTGCAGGAGGGCAGCGTGAGCTCTGCCACAGCTCAGTGGCAGCACAGGTTTCCCGGCTTTTCCCCTCATTTCCCCAAATTCGGCTTTGGGATCTCAGAGTGGTCCTGCCCGGCTCAGCGATCCCGTCGCCTGGGGAAGGCGGGGACGCGTTTTCGCCGTCCCTTGGCACTTGGCCCGGGCACTGGGGGGGTGATGGCAGCAGGCAGATGGGTGTGCTGGGAGCTGGAGGCATCCACAGCAGGAGCTGGAGCGTGGAGGATGCAGAACCAAGAGGCTGTAAAGTCGCCAGGAGTCCGGGAAGGGGCACAGCGGGAAGCTGGAATTGCGTGCGGCAGCTCCAGCCGTTCGGGGGGTTGGGAATGGTTGTGCAGCTCCTTCTCTTGGCTTCGTGCAAGTCCTGGGGGTGTTTCAGGCTCTCCCAACAGAAAACAACTCCACCAAACCTCCCGAGCCACTGGGGTTATGGCTGTGTTAGAGAGGGAATGGGCTCAGGACCTGGAATTAAATGGTCAGTGCAGTCCCTGAGCACTCATGGAGAGCTGGAATCTCAGTTTGCTGCTTTCCAAATGGTCACAAGGACAGTTCTGAATCCATCATAGGACAGTCCTAATAGTCATCGAATCACAGAATTATTTACATTAGAAAACACCCTGAAGGTCTCACTGTTCCCCCAGAATTGCCAAGGTCACCACTAAATCATGTCCCCAAGTGCCACATCTGCAGGGTTTTTAAGTCCCTTCAGGGACAGGGAGTCCACCACTGCCCTGGGCAGCTGTGCCAGGGCTGGACAACCCTTTCAGTGAAGAAATCTTCCCAATATCCAACCTGAACCTTCCCTGCTGCAACTTGAGCCCCTTTCCTCTCATCCTGTCCCTTGTTTTCTGGGAGCAGAGCCTGATCCCACCTGGCTCCCTCCTCCTGTCAGGGAGTTGGAGAGAGCAAGAAGGTCCCCCCCGAGCCTCCTTTTCTCCAGGCTGAGCTCCCTCAGCTGCTCCTGGTGCTCCAGACCCTTCCACAGCTCCATTCCCTTCCCTGGACACTCTCCAGCCCCTCGATCTCTTTCTCGTCATGAGGGGCCCAAAATTGACCCCAGGATTTGTCTCCCCAGTGCCCAGGGGGACAGTCACTGCTCTGGTCCTGTGGCCACACTGTGGCTGATCCAAACCAGGTGCCATTGGCCTTCTTGGCCACCTGGACACAACTTCAGGAGGACCTCAATGATCCCAGCAAGGAGCTGTCCCAGGAGCCTGAGAGAGGCCAAGCTGCAATTCAATCTTTGTGGGGTTTGAAGGAAATCTGGGAGCCACAGAGGGAATGAGGATGTCAAACTGATGGAGGACGAGGGACAGGTCTGGCTTGGGGGTCACAGGGAATCACCACCACTAGACCTGGGAGATGAAAGCACTTGTTATAGCAGTGGATGGAAATCCTCAAGCCCCAGAAACCATCCTGGTATCCCAGACCCAAAACAGAGCCAGGAAACAGCCAGATTTCCTTGGATTCCACCTTTGTCTCTGGCTCTTCCCGCATGGTGTGTGTCCAGTGCCATCAATTAGAGCCACAGATCAATTAAGCATTAGCAGGCAAGGAAGACAAATTACTCCAATGGGCAGTCCCAGGGTCTGGAAGGGAAAATTCCCTGCTGTTGATTCTGTGGATTCTCCTGTTTTTCAGGCCTGATGGGATGATCCTTCAGCTTTGAGCCTCACCCAGGTACAAGTGGAGCTGATTTTCCCTTCAGACTGCACAGGGAGACACCTTTGATTCCTTCTCTCCTCTTCCTCTCATTCCCAGCAACTTTCTGGCTTGGGAAAAGCTTTGGGAAGTGAAAAGAAGCTGAACCCATTCCTGCTTTTCCTACCTCAAAAGACAAGGTTTTGGAGACACAAATCCACGCCAGATCTTTCAGACAGGGGAGTGTGTGTGTGGATTTGCATGTGGATATTTGGATTTTACCTTCCCTGGCTGGAGTGAGTCTGTTTGCACCCTTGGATTTGCCCTTCCCTGGGAGATGAAGGGGATAAAGGAAAAGAAACCCCCCCTGGGAACTGCCCTTGCAGCACAAATCCCTGTGCTGAGCTGCCTTTTCCCACATCATGGAATCATCAATGCTCCATGCCTGTGCAGACACAGAGCCCCAGGCTTAGGAAAAGATGGAAAAACCACCTCCCGAAGCCTTTTGGGGACAAATTTTATATCTCATGTGACTCCATAAGTCACTCCCAACGAGGAGTCCTTGTCATGGGCCCTTTTGGGTGTCTGGTGTCACCCACTCCTGAGCTGAAGCAGTTTCTGATCATCTTTTTCTGTGCAAGATCCCAGATTTGGCCCTAAATTTATTCCCAAGACACAGAAGGAGTAAAACTCCCTGATGTTTAATAATTTGGTGTTTTATTTGGCTCCACATCTCCCATATCTGGGGGCATCTGCACAGATAATTTGTCACCTGAAGGCAAGGCAAGACAATGGAAGGGAAATCCTGCCCTTCTCCTGTCTCTGTTCCTGCTCCATCCTTGCTTTTCCGTGCCTTTAAACCTCCATACAAGACGTGCACATGCAGAAAGTCTTCCTTCCCCTCCACTCTCCTCCTCCTCCTCCTCCTCCTCCTCCTCCTTCTCCCCCTCCGGCTGCTTGAGAAATTCAAACCTTCTTCCTATTAGGAAGAAAAAAGGGGTTGTTATCAGGTTGAAAGGGAAAGCAGAGGAACGGGTTAAAGGGGTTTAAATTGGAGTTTTATGGATATTTCTCCCTCTCCCTCCTTTGTGAGCGAATTAAACTTTTCCATCGTTAAAAACCGAGAGGACAGGAAGGGGAAAGGAGAGAGGAGAAGGGGAAGGGAAGGTGGAGGGGGGATAAAAAAAAAATAAAAGCCCTCAGATATTCATGTGTGACACAGCTCAGGGAGGTGAGACGTGAGGCTGATTTGCTTAATGCTGACAGGTCTTTCTTCTTATTGGAAAGAAAACACAGCAGGGATCCTAAAATGTGCCGTGGAGAGGTCCATGGCAGGAGCAATTCCAATCTTCCCTGGTGATGCTGTGGGCCAGGCGTTCACAGACACACATCAGGGGAAAATAACACTATAAAGTTCTTCACTCGACTCCCATTAACCTGCTGCCTGTGGGAATGTTGAGCCTAAAGATGTTCCAGAGCGCCCGGAGCTCCGGCACGAGCCTGGCATGGGAATGTGTGGGTTGGTGTACCTGTGAATCCATGGGCATTCCAGCCTGTCCAAGTGGGGCAGGAAAAAGGGAGAGGGAGGAAAATAGGAGTGGCAAAGCAAGGAGGGGTGGGGAGGATGCAAAGACAAAGAGAGGGAGGGGAGGCTGAAAGCAGAGGCATCCAGCTGGGGGCCAGTCACCAGTGGTGTCCCCAGGGGTCTGTGTTGGGTCCAGTCCTGTTTAACATCATTAGTGATGGCTTAGATGAGGGGATTGAGTCCATCAGCAGCAAATTTGGGGATGACACCAAGTTGGGAGGGAGTGTCGACCTGCTGGAAGGCAGGAGGGACCTGGAGAGGGATCTGGACAGGCTGGAGGGATCTGGAGAAGGATCTGGACAGGCTGGAAGGCAGGAGGGCTCTGCAGAGGGATCTGGAGAGACTGGAGAGATGGGCTGATTGCAATGGGATGGAGTTCAACAAGGCCAAGTGCAGGTCCTGCCCTTTGGCCACCCCAAGCCCTGCAGCGCTCCAGGCTGGGCACAGAGTGGCTGGAGAGCAGCCAGGCAGAAAGGGACCTGGGGGGACTGAGGGACAGGAAGCTCAACAGGAGCCAAGAGTGTGCCCAGGTGGCCAAGAAGGCCAATGGGATCCTGGCCTGGATCCAAAGTAGCGTGGCCAGCAGGCCCAGGGCAGTGAGCCTTCCCCTGGCCTCTGCCTTGGGGAGGCCACACCTTGAGTGTTGTGTTGAGTTCTGGGCCCCTGAGTTGAGGCAAGAGATTGAGGGGCTGGAGCGGGGCCAGAGAAGAGCAAGGAGGCTGGAGAAGGGAGTGGAGCACAAGTGCTGTGGGGAGAGGCTGAGGGAGCTGGGGGTGTTTGTGCTGGAGAAGAGGAGGCTGAGAGGTGACCTCAGCACTGTCTGGAAGTGCCTGAAGGGAAGTTGTGGCCAGGTGGGGGTTGGTCTCTTCTCCCAGGCACTCAGCAATAGGACAAGGGGGCACGGGGGGCTCAAGCTCTGCCAGGGCAAATTGAAGTTGGAGAGCAGAAAGACTTCTTTGCAGAGAGAGTGCTGAGGGATTGGAATGGGCTGCCCAGAGAGGGGGTGGATTCCCCATCCCTGGAGGTTTTTGCACTGAGCTTGGCCGTGGCACTGAGTGCCATGATGTGGTAAAGGGACTGGAGTTGGCCCAAGGGTTGGACTTGATGATCTGGGAGGTCTTTTCCAACCCAATCCATTCTATGAAAACAAAGAGGAAGGATGGAGGGTGTCCCTCATGTGGTCCTGCTCATCACTGGGCTTTCCCAAGGAGGTGTCTCCCAGAGAGGGAGGTGGGATTCCTTGTGGAATGGACTCTCCAGCCAGCCTGGTTGTGCTTCCTGTCTCCTCACAAATGGTTTACCCCAGGGCATTTCCATCCCTTTTCCCACATCAGTGGGACGTGTCACGAGGACGTCGTGCACAACACACGTCTGGGATGACTGGGATGCTCTCCAGGACTCAAGGGCAACCTCCCAGCTGCAGGTGAGGCCCTGCCAGTGGCTGGAAGGTCACCTGTCCAAGGGGAATATCCCCCCCACTCTTCTCCTCTCCATACCCATTGGCAGAGCTCCCATTGGGAATTGGAAGCTCCCAGTTGTAGGATCAGCACTTCCATTTTGGTCCAGCTGTTCAGACCCTTTGAAAACAGCATAAAATAGGTCAGATCTCCAGGTGATGCAAAAGCAGCACTTGGGGACACCTTAAGGCAGAGGAAAGATCCCCTCTGGAGCCACCACAGAAATGCAAGCATCAAGGATCCCAGTTTTCATGGGATTCATCTCACACCCACCACGTCAATGTTGCTTCTGTAGCATCTTCACCAGAGCCAGGAATCTCCCAAGGTTCAGAACTAGCCCAAAAAGGGGAAGTTTGGAGTATAAATCATCTCATCCTAAAATGAAACTTGTTCAGACAAATATCCCCCCACCTGCCATCAGTTGTCCCACCTCCCACGCAGTTCTTTTGGTCCTACTGCCCAAGGGGATCCAGGACATTCAGGTCTTTGGGCAGGTGACACTCAGATGCCACAAGCACAGGAAGGATCCGGGGAGCTGGTCCTTGAATTTGCAACACTTTGGGGAGAGTCTGGAGGGACCAGAACAAGCAGGAGGTTCCATGTTGCAACTGGAAGGTGTCTCAGCCAAGGAATGCTGTGGTGGATCCCATATTTGACCCCACGTTGTCTCTCACACAAGAGAGATGAAGAAGGAAAGTCAAGAACATTCCTTCTCACTTCTCACCTTGGCCAGTTCCCTTCCTGGATGCCACTGGGCAGTTTCAATGACCAATAAAACCCCCTGATTTTACCAACACTTTTTCATAGAATCACAGAATCGATTGGGTTGGAAAAGACCTTCGAGATCATCAAATCCAACCCCTGATTTTACCAAACCAATTTTCTTCCCAACACATTTTGCTGTCCAGGTTGGACAACACCTTCCCAAGGAACACACAATCAGCACATGTAACCTTGAGGACCTGCTGCTCCTCTCCCTGCTCTGCTGTGCTGAAGCTGAAGGATTTTTGCAGCACAGCCAACAGGGAATCTCATGGACCACGTGTTTCTTTCTTTCAGCTGAGATCTGTCCACCAGGGGAGTTTGGCTGGGGAGAGAAAAGGGAGGGGACAGAAATTGTCCTCACTCCTTAATCTCACAGTGCTCTGAAGATCCCCAGGGAAGCCAAGGGATGGGAGATGGACATCAGTGCAGGATTTAGGGAGGGGATTCTGCTCCTCTGCTCTGCTCTGGTAAGACCCAACGTTCAGTTCTGCCTCCAGCTCTGGGATCCCCAGCACAGGAAGGACATGGAGGTGTTGGAGCAACTCCAGAGGAGGCACCAAGATGATCAGAGGGATGGAGCAGCTCTGCTGGGAGGGAAGGCTGGGAGAGTTGGGATTGTCCAGCCTGGAAAAGAGAAGATGTTCCCTGTGCTGCTCACAGGATTGTTCCCCATCCCAACATCCCCATCCCAACCTGCCTTGGGACCTCCATGTCACACAACTCCATCCCAACAGACAAACTCTTCTCCAAGATGTTCAAATCCCCTCCCAAGGACTTCAGAGCTTCACTCCAAACTCCACCTTGAAGTCCAAATTCCACCTTGAAAATATCTCCTGATAATCCTCCACCAGCTGGAATGGGGGCTGGAAATCAGGAAGGGAACATTCCATCACTCAACTACCATGATCCTCCTCTCAGGACTGAGCCACGATGAAGGTGAGAGGGAAGACAGTGTGTCCACCAGAGGCCACTGATGGCCCAGGGTGGAGCACAGGATATGAAATGAGGGGCCAAGGGCTGGATTTGTTCACCAGGAGAAGAAAAGGTAAATGGGACATTTCCATCTTCTTTCTGGAAGAGTGTAGGGAAGGACAGAGACAAACTCACCTCAAAGGTTTGGGAGAGAGGACAAGAGAAAACAGGGACAAGGTGGAACATAGGAAATCATGAGTGATAAGAGGATATTTTTTTGCCCCAAGAGGCTGTTCAAACCATAAATCAGGATCCCAAAAGGGCTGAGGGTCTCTCCTCCTTGGTGAAAATCTGGACACAACTAGACAAGGTGAAGATCAGTTTAGGCCCTGCCCTGAGTGAGCAGTTGGACTGGGAGATCTGCAGACCCTCTCCTGGATCCCACACCTCTGTGTCTTCTCACACTTCCACACTTGTCCTTATTGTTCAGATCACTGATTGTTCCTGCAGTCCATGTCCATCCCTTCCCACCTGCCAACATCCTACACACAAAGGGATATTCCTACAAATGATCCTATAATTTTTCCTTCATATCGACCGGTTCCGTGGATGTGTCCCCACCACACACCCCAATCCATGTCCCTGCTTCCATGGGAAAGACCTCATTGTTTCCACAGAGATCCCCTTCTCTCATCCTCTGGCAAAATTAACTCCTTGGAAAAGAGCTCCTTGTCCTTCCCAGGATTTTTTGGCCAAGTTCTGCGTCTCTCCTGTTTCCCTTTTGGACAAGCCATTCTTTTTTTTTTTACATGTAGGACAATGAAAAGATTCCAAAATCTTTGTGTCCTGATCCCGGTTTGGCCATGGGCCTTCTCCATCCTTCCCTCCCAACCTCTGACAGGCAGAAATGAGGTTAAAGGACAAACACTCAGGAAACAAAAACTTTCCCAAAAAGTTGATTTGTGTATTAGATCCACTTAGTCCTATTGAAGCTCTTCCTGGGGGGAATCTCGCCTGGAAAACGTGAGCAAGATAAAGGGAGGGACAGAGGGTTCCTCCACAGCATAATTAAATCCTAAAGGAGACCTGGGGCTGTGATTCCCCCTGGGCTGCCCATCCCTCATCTCCCCACGGGGCTTGGATAGAGGGCACAACATTCCATCAGTCCTTACTGGTGTTTTCCCAGTCTCCCCAGTTTCCCAGCATGAAGACTGGGAGGAAAGAGATGACTTTGCTGAGAATCCTGACCCTCATGTTCACCTGGGAATCCTGTCAAGCACAGAAGTCCAACCTCCCTTCCCTGGCACCAGTGGGCACACAACCAGCTCGGGAGAAGGACTTGGTCCCTCCACTCTCCTCCTTCCACCCACCACTCACTGCAGAGGAATCAGGAAACTCCCCACTGCCTGGGAATCAGGTCTCTGGTTGCATACTTGGGGTCCCCCCACCCAGTCTGTGACCCCCTCTTGGAAGTGGGAGCTTCTGGCCAGTCCTGTGCTGAGGGGAGGGTGATGCCCCTCTGGGCTCAATCCTTCCTCCTCCTCCTCCCAGGAAAAGCAGAGTCCCATATGGAAACAAGCTCTGCTCCTCTATTGTGTTCAGTTCTGGGCCCCTCAGTTGAGGCAAGAGATTGAGGGGCTGGAGTGGGGCCAGAGAAGAGCAACGAGGCTGGAGAAGGGAGTGGAGCACAAGTGGTGTGGGGAGAGGCTGAGGGAGCTGGGGGTGTTTGTGCTGGAGAAGAGGAGGCTGAGAGGTGACCTCAGCACTGTCTGGAAGTGCCTGAAGGGAAGTTGTGGCCAGCTGGGGGTTGGTCTCTTCTCCCAGGCACTCAGCAATAGGACAAGGGGGCACGGGGGGCTCAAGCTCTGCCAGGGGAAATTGAAGTTGGAGAGCAGAAAAAGATTCTTTGCAGAGAGAGTGCTCAGGCATTGGAATGGGCTGCCCAGAGAGGGGGTGGATTCCCCATCCCTGGAGGTTTTTAAAGTGAGCTTGGCCGTGGCACTGAGTGCCATGATCTGGTAAAGGGACTGGAGTTGGTCCAAGGGTTTGACTTGATGATCTCGGAGGTCTTTTCCAACCCAACCCATTCTATGATTCTGTGATTCTCTTCCCTTTCTCCCCCTTTCTCCCCTCCCCTCTCCGTCACGCCAGTTGTTTCATCCTTTGAGAACTCTCTGCTTCTCCCTATGGGACCCACTTTAAAAAACAAGAAGAGGGGGAGGGAACAGGGAGAGGAGGGGGCGAGAAGGAAAAAAACCTCCATTGTCTTGTCAAAGGGAATAAGTGAAAAGTTGCAAGTGTCTCTCTGCAGGTTTTGGCTCCTGTGTGTTCTCCTTTCAAACCCTGCCAGCCTCAGGGGCTGTCATCCCTCCTTCATCTCCGCCGATCGACCCCGTGCTTCCCAGCGCTCCCCCTCCCCAGCACCACGGAGTGCGGAGCTGCCAGGCTCTTCACGGCCACCTACAGCTTGATCCTATTGACAGGTCTCTTCTCGTTCAAAGCAGGGCTTGGAGTCCCTTCTTACCACCCTGCCTTTTTCCCTCCCTCCGTTGCTATTCCCAATTTTCCTCCTTCTCCAAGGTGCTGCTGTGACGAGGCCACACGCGGCGGAGCCGGGGCCCAATTAGACCCCTCTTAGTTTAGAGAGAGAGAGAGATCGAGAGATCAGAGCTGTCGGAATATTAACGAGCTTTGCCAGTGGCGCGGCATCCAGCAGTGGCACGGAGGGGTTGTGTGCCGGGATTAAGGAGCATTCCAGACTGGAATGATCCCCTGGGTAAGAGTTTTCCAGCGATGGAGATGGTGTTGTGCAAGTGGTGTTGGTTAAACCAGCTTATCTCAGGCAGGATGGGGTGGATTTGTGTGTGGGACCATCATGGCTGGAGAAGGGAGTGGAGCACAAGTGCTGTGGGGAGAGGCTGAGGGAGCTGAGGGTGTTTGTGCTGGAGAAGAGGAGGCTCAGAGGTGACCTCAGCACTGTCTGGAACTACCTGAAGGGAAGTTGTGGCCAGGTGGGGGTTGGTCTCTTCTCCCAGGCACTCAGCAATAGGACAAGGGGGCACGGGGGGCTCAAGCTCTGCCAGGGGAAATTGAAGTTGGAGAGCAGAAAAAACTTCTTTGCAGAGAGAGTGCTGAGGGATTGGAATGGGCTGCCCAGAGAGGGGGTGGATTCCCCATCCCTGGAGGTTTTTCAGGTGAGCTTGGCCGTGGCACTGAGTGCCATGATGTGGTAAAGGGACTGGAGTTGGCCCAAGGGTTGGACTTGATGATCTGGGAGGGCTTTTCCAACCCAATCCATTCTGTGATTCTATGGATGGGCAACCACTATGGATGGGGGACCACCATGGATGTGTCACCTTCACTTTGCCAGCAGGTCTCACCCATCCATGGGGAGCGTGGTCTTATGGTCAGAGCTGTTACTGACTCTGAAGGTGGCCCTGGGGGTTGTCCCCGGGGTGAGAAGATTCCCAGGGTACGAGGCAGTCACATCCCACCTCCCTCCCTCATCCCTGCAGCAGGGAGGAGATTTTTGGAGACAATCAGCAGCAAAGTGGCTGTGTGGTCTCCCATGACCATGAGTGACCACAAGGAAAGGAAGGGAAGGTTTGGGAAGGTTTTGGAAGGGTAGGAAAGGTTTGGGAAGGGAAGGTTTGGGAAGGGAACGTTTTGGAGGATTGGGGAAGGGAAGGTTTGAGAAGGATTGGGGAAGGGAAGGTTTGGGAAGGGAAGGTTTCAGAGGGTTGAGGAAGGGAAGGTTTGAGAAGGATTGGGGAAGGGAAGGTTTGGGAAGGGAAGGTTTCAGAGGGTTGAGGAAGGGAAGGGTTGGGACAGATTGGGAAGGGAAAGTTTGGGAAGGTTTGGGAAGGATTGGGAAGGTTTGGGAAGGGAAAGTTTGGGAAGGTTTGGGAAGGGAAGGGAAGGCAAAGCAAGGCAAGGCAAGGATATGGTCCCATAAGTGGAAAAGGCATAAGTAGTAAAAAAAGACAAACATTTCATGCTTTATTCTTCCATTAATATGAGACAATGGCTAATAAAATTAGCAGAAAAAACAATACAAAAGGGTGTTGTTTCCTGCACTCTAAACCCAGATGAGAACTCCCCTCCAAAGCTGTTTCTTCTGCTTCACCACTTCGAGCTCAGCCAGGCTCTTCCACAAGCACAGCTGAGCTCTCCACTGGGAGCACTCCCATTCCCTGCCTGACTCGAAGGATTTGCTTCACCCCATCCTATGGATTTCATGACAAAAAATGTGGGATGAACATCTATCTCACAGCCATGTTTCCCACCCCCAAAAATCCCTCTGAGCTGCTCAGGGGCTTGGAGAATCTTCCATCACTGATGTGGTGACTCCAGGTCATGGATACTCCTGAAGAGGAGCGTCGTGGGCACAGACACCAAGCAAGCCCTGAAAATCAGTGGGGCAGCTCATTCCCAACACTTCCAGAACATTCAGAGCACTGCACAGAGGCTGAAAGCCAACCTCCAGCTGGGCTAATGGCACTCAGCAGTTGCCTGCCAACAGGAAGCAGGAAAAGGCACTTATCTCCACGTCAGAGTTGGATTCACCCCACCAGTTCCTGCAGGGAAACCAGCCCTCTCCATGCATGCTGGAAAACAGGCTTTCCCCCAAAGCATTCCAAGCTCCTTGGTGCAGGAAGGCATTCCATGAGGGAAAAACAGAGCTGGTGTGTGTCTGATTCCCAGGGCTGGTCCCAGAGCAGGGAAGGAGCTTGTAAATTCAGGGATGATTCCAGGTTTTGGGGTTAGTAGTGGAGAAGTCTCCATCAGGGACCCCCAGGTAGGAGCTCCTCTGGATAATTCAGGAGGAGTGTCTGGTCCCAAATTACACAGCAACACCCCCAAGGACTCATCCCTGAGCAATCAGGAAGGTCTGGCTGAGGGAGGCTGGAGAAGAAAGGTGTGATCAGACCCAAGGAAAGCAGTCACAACATCCATGGAGAAGCTGCTGATGGAAGGAGGAGCAGCTTCCCCAAAATCCCCCCAGACGTGTCCTGCAAAGCTCTTAAGGCCAGAACAGCCCTTTGCAGGCTTTTTAATCCCATTTGGACTGTGGAGCTGCCGTCATCACTTCCCACCTTCTGAGCCCGCCAAAGGTGGGGCAGACACGGTGCTTGACAGACCTTCCAGGGCCGCGGGACACGCAAACATTAAGAGAGCAAAGTGGGATGTCGTGGCTCGTTACACGCTCGGCGCTGCCGCCCGGGAATGCTGATGTGGCTTGACATGGATTTCACCCAGCACTGACAATGCCCAGGAACTTTGGGTCGCTAAAACTCCTCCTTGGAAAAGGACCAAGTCAGGAGAGCGGAGGAAGCCCAGCTTTTCTCTTGTCTTCTCTTTCAGGGGGGAATCCCCATGATTGTGAAATTCAGGAGTTCTCACACCTCTGTTGTCCAGTCACAACAAGCCAAAGATTCTGTCAGTGGGTTTTGGGAGCCAGGAAGGGACAGGCAGGGTGCGGGGGATACTCCACGTGGATTTCACCCACCACTGACAGTGCCCAGGAACTCTGGGTCTCTAAAACTCCTCCTTGGAAAAGGACCAAGTCAGGAGAGCGGAGGAAGCCCAGCTTTTCTCTTGTCTTCTCTTTCAGGAGGGGAATCACCACTAATGTGAAATCCAAAAGTTCTCACAACTGTTTTCCGGTCACAACAAGCCAAAGGTTCTGGGAGTGGGATTTGGGAGCCAGTGGCCGTCAGGATGGGACAGGCAGGGTGAGGGGGATACACCACATGGATTTCACCCACCACTGACAGTGCCCAGGAACTTTGGGTCTCTAAAACTGCTTGAAAAAGGACCGAGTCAGGAGAGCAGAGGGAGTCCAGCTTTTCTCTTGATTTCCCTTTCAGAAGGGGAATCACCATAACTGTGAAATCAAAGCACTCTCACACCTCTGTTGTCCAGTCACAGCAAGCCAAAGATTCTGTCAGGGGGTTTTGGGAGCCAGTGGCCATCAGGATGGGACAGGCAGGGTGAGGGGGATACACCACATGGATTTCACCCACCACNGGTGACCTCAGCACTGTCTGGAAGTGCCACATCAGGGAAGTTGTGGCCAGGTGGGGGTTGGTCTCTTCTCCCAGGCACTCAGCAATAGGACAAGGGGGCACGGGGGGCTCAAGCTCTGCCAGGGGAAATTGAAGTTGGAGATCAGAAAAAACTTCTTTGCAGAGAGAGTGCTCAGGGATTGGAATGGGCTGCCCAGAGAGGGGGTGGATTCCCCATCCCTGGAGGTTTTTCAGCTGAGCTTGGCCGTGGCACTGAGTGCCATGATCTGGTAAAGGGAGTGGAGTTGGAGCAAGGGTTGGACTTGATGATCTTGGAGGTCTTTTCCAACCCAATCCATTCTATGATTCTGTGATTCTAAAGGTTCTGACAGTGGTTTTTGGGGGCCAGTGGCCGTCAGGATGGGACAGGGAGGGTGAGGGGGATACACCACACAAACCTTCAAGGCAGCGTCTCTCCCTTTCCCACCCAGACATTCCAGGGAAACCGGCAGCGGGAGAACGACCTGCAGCCCCAGTCCCGCCAGCTCAGCGCTTTTGTGCTTTTCTTTTCAGGGGGAAAACAAAAAGAAAACACTAAAAAGCCCCTTTTTTGTTTTGTTTCCGTTTTTTGTTTGCTAATTTATTGTTTTGTCCCGAGCCGGTGCTTCTCCAAACGCCTTTTTCTTGAGGCTCATTAAAACATTCGCGGGTGCTCGGGCTCGCTCCGCTGCTCTTTTTGTATTTATTTTTCCCTCCTCCCCAGATCGACTCCCCCCCCCGCCTTCTACACAACCCCGCGGTCAAAACGTCCCCGTGTTTTCCATGTGCTTATTACCCAGAGAATCAAACCTCCTTAGCAATTTGTGACTCACTCCAAAGCAATCAATTATGCATCAAATGACTTTTTGATTCTTTACCTTGTGAGCGGAGAGACGGAAGAAGAGCTCGCCTTTTTATTCTTCCCCCCTCCTCTGTATTATTATTATTATTTTTATTATTATCCCCCCTCTCTTCTCTTCTCCTCTCTCCCTTTCTGTGCCTGAGCAGGTCTTGCCTGCTGGCATCGGGATTATGTCATGATCAAATGCTTTGCTCTTAATTGGCAACAGTTCCAAGATGGAAAAGAGGCAGAAAGATTAAAAAGAAAAGACCACGGGAGTTGGAGCAGCTTGTTGTGGTGTCAGGTGAGGTGGGAGGACAGGGATGAGCCTGGGGGGATCCAGGCACTCTGGTGGATGGGATAACCTGGTTAGGAGAGC
>VWZD01013168.1:52321-66303 GCA_013396695.1 Sakesphorus luctuosus
ATGGATGGATGGATGGATGGATGGATGGATGGATGGATGGATGGATGGATGGATGGTGCCACACCACACACAGGCAGGACTTCCAAGGTGAAGGGGCAATCAAGTGGTGGCTGAACTCAGGCGGCGTGGAAAAGGTCTGAGCATGGATCTCCTCAGTGGATAAACCTGGCACCAAGGCAGGGAGAAATGAGACACTTGGGAACAGCAGATTCCCAACAAGTGGAATGAGACCAGGTGGAAACCAATGTCAACAGAGGGGTCCACACACAGAGGTGAGTCCCCTACTGTGGATGCCTGTGGTGCAGACACCTCAGGTTGGGCCTTCTCCATGTACTCTCCATGCAGTCAGTGCAATGAGGGAAGCAGTTCCAGGGAATGGTTCATCCCACCCAAAGGATACATCTCAAACAGCTTCCCTGCAGGAATTTCTGTATCTCCAATGAGGATGAATTTCAGGTATCACAGAATTATTGAATGGTTTGGGCTGGAAGGGTCCCTAAAGATCAACCAGTTCCAACCCCAGTTCCACTACACCAAGTTGCCCCAAGCTCTGTCCAGCCTGGCCTTAGACACTTCCAAGGATGAGGAATCCACAACTTCTCTGGTCCATCACCACCCCTGAGGGACACATCCCTTGAAGGGACAGGAATTTCACTCAGTGGCAGAGAATGAGAATCCTTGGAAGAGCAGGTGGAGCTGAGCCACTCAGCAGGGTGTCAGTGTCCTACCCAAGACATCTGGAGAAGCTGCAGATGTTTCTCAACTCAGGAGCAGCCTTGAGAGAGGGCTGAGGTTGTGTTTAAGTTGGTGTGAAAGCCTTTTCATTCAGCAATGTGGGAGAGGCAGGACCTGATCCATCACTCTCCATGCACAGAATGTTTAATTAAACATTTAACTTGCTGCATAATTCTGTTTGAGGAAGATGGACAAAACCAGGGAGGGTAAAAGTCACCATTCCCACACGGAGCAGGATCCAGATGAGCAACAGCCCGTCCGGATTCCTTCAGTGGGAATATCACACTGGAAACAAAAGTTACTTGAAACTGGTATTCGGGGGAAAAAAAATATAATAATGAATTATTGATTCTTGCAATTTCCCAGGAATTCCTTGGGCCATGGGGGCGAAGGGCTGAGCCATGCAGGGAGCAGCTGTCCAAACACACGTGGTGTGAGGCTTTAATGAAGCATGACCAAGACAGAAGGGCTGCGGGGAGATGTGCAGGGAAACTCATCCCGCTGCCATCCATGTTCCTCTACTCCCTCAGTGTCTGGAGCACAGGGAGAAGGAGCTGAGGGGTTGTCACAGAGAATCCCCACAAAACATGGGAGAAGTCAAGCTCCAGCCATGCAGAGTCCAGGGAAGGCATAAAGGGAAAATCGGCTGTTTGCTGAGCTGCAAAATTTACGACCTCAGGCTGGGAAGGGAGGACTCTCCAGGGACTAATATTCCTTTCAGTCCAACAAATGCACTTGGAGTTTCCCAGTGCTGCCTGAACAAGTGTTTGACAAGCCCCAGGTAGATCACAGCTCAGTTTTACAGCTCTGGTTCTGACCACCATGGGGAAGGTAAAAGGATGTTTAAATAAATTGCAAGGCTGGGGGATAAATTAAAACCATTTAGATGGGTCGGAGCTGGAGCTGGAGCTGGAGCTGGAGCTGGAGCTGGAACTGGAACTGGAGCTGGAACTGGAACTGGAGCCAGGCTGGGAAACCTGGGGGTGTCCAGCCTGGAGAAGAGAAGAATCCAGGGAGACCTCAGAGCCCCTTCCAGTGCCCAAAGGGGCTCCAGGAGAGCTGGAGAGGGAGTTGGGATAAGAAATGGAAGGACAGGACACAAGGAATGGTTTCCCACTGCCAGAGGGCAGGGATAGATGGGATATTGGGAATAAATTCCTCTCTGTCAGGGTGATGAGAGACTGGAATGGAAGTCCCAGAGAAGCTGAGGCTGCCCCATCCCTGGAAGTGTCCAAAGCCAGGTTGGACCAGGCTTGGAGAAACCTGGGATAGTGGAAGTTGTCCCTGCCCATGGCAGGGGGTGAAACTCAATGATTTTTAAGGTCCCTCCTTATCCAAACCATTCCACAATTCTATGAAACCTCTGAAAAAATGAAGCCAAAAACTTCCCATTAGATGTTCCAAACACTGGTGGGCAAGAGAAGAAACAGGTGGATAGACTGTGAAATCTTTGACAGCTCCTCATCCCACAAAAAAAACCTCCAGTTGGAAGAAGGCACCAAAATATTTGGGAACTCTGGTGCTTGTTGTTCAATACTCATCATTCAGGGAGTGACATTAAGCCATGGATGCTGCACCTGAAGAGGAGGAGGGAATTGTACCAGTGGCAGAGGGATCCTGGAATTGTTACCTACAGGTTGGAAAGGCACAAGACCTGTTACTCCACAGGGATTTTAGATGGGATTTCCATGGGATCTTCTGAGGCTCTTGGGAGGGTTGGACTCATCCTGTGCCATTGGCATGGCCAACAAATCTTTTGTGTGAAGGGTCCAAGACCCACATGCAATATTGGGGTTGATTTCAAAGCTCTCCCATGGTTTCATCCTTTATGCATGACCCTGTCCTGGTCTGGATTCTGGAGAGCTTTGGAATATTATTTCCAATTATTAACACAGCAAACATTTTCTTGCAGCTTTTTAGAATCATGGAATGGTTTGGGTTGGAAGAGACCCTCAAGATCATCTCATTCCAAACCCCTGCCACGGGCAGGGACACCTCCCACTAGACCAGGTTGCTCCAAACCCCATCCAGCCTTGACCCCATTTGTTTACTGACCATGGATTGCAGATGGACACATCCTGCTGTGCTGGCTCTTCCCAAATTCAATTCATCCTTGGAAAAACTTGTCTGAACAGTCCAGAGAGGAAAAGGCAGAGCCATTGGACAGAGACAAGGAGACTGAGTCCTCTGAATTATCCTGCATCCACCCAGGACCTCTGGAGACCATACCCAGGACCTCTGGAGACCCCACCCAGGACCATCCTTCCTCCCCCTCACCTGGCTATCAGCATTCCAGCCCTTTCCAACCCATCCCCACCCTCTCCAACCTGTGTGAGTGTGAGAGCCAAGCTGTCACCCAGCCCCATCATCCTGATGGACAGCAGCTTATTATCCCACACCGGGGCCCAGGAACCACCATTTCCAGCAGCTCATTCCAAAACAAAAGCGTGCATTGAGGGGTCAGGTTTCAGCTTTTCCGGCTGGGAGGAGAAGAGGCTGCCAAAGCAAATAACACCGACAGCTGCTGCGGGAGCTCCTGCTCCGTTTGGTGACCTCAGCTCCCTCTCACGGTGACCTCCAAGCAGATTCTGGCCAGCAGTGCCACCGAGCACCAGGGCAACCATGAGTGGCAGCCAGGGCCACAGTTGGAGAGGCAGGATGTGTATCCCACCAGCTGTGAAACACTCCAGCTCCCTCCAGCACCATCCCTGCCCTCTCCGTGGTGCTCTCCCATAAGTTGGAGCTTCAGGATTGCTTTGGGAGGCCTTTGTGCCGCAGCAAATTCCACTAAACCAAAGGCTCTTGGAAGTGCAAACTGTTGGAAGGCAGCAAAACTTACCTGAAGGGAAGTTGTGGCCAGCTGGGGGTTGGTCTCTTCTCCCAGGCACTCAGCAATAGGACAAGGGGGCACGGGGGGCTCAAGCTCTGCCAGGGGAAACTGAAGTTGGAGAGCAGAAAGAAATTCTTTTCAGAGAGAGTGCTGAGGGATTGGAATGGGCTGCCCAGAGAGGGGGTGGATTCCCCATCCCTGGAGGTTTTTAAGCTGATCTTGGCCGTGGCACTGAGTGCCATGATCTGGTAAAGGGACTGGAGTTGGACCAAGGGTTGGACTTGATGATCTGGGAGGGCTTTTCTAACCCAATCCATTCTGTGATTCTGTGAAAGGGCTCTGAAATATTTGGATCACACGCAGAAAGTCACCTAAAAAAAAAGGGAATTTTCCAGATATCAAAAGGGAATTTTCCTGATGTCAAAAGAGAATTTTTCAGATATCAAAAGGGAATATTCCTGATATCAAAAGGGAGTTTTCTTGATGTCAAAAGCAAATTTTCTGATGTCAAAAGGAAATTTTCCTGATGTCAAAATGGAATATTCCTGATGTCAAAAGGGAGTTTTCTTGACATCAAAAGGGAGTTTTTTTGATGTCAAAAGGGAATTTTCCTGATGTCAAAATGGAATACTCCTGATGTCAAAAGAGAGTTTTCTTGATGTCAAAAGCAAATTTTCCTGATGTCAAAATGGAGTTTTCCTGATATCATAAGGGAATTTTCCTGGTGCTGCACACGGACAAAGGAAAAACTCGTTGCACTTTGCAAATCCCTCCCTTATCCTCTTGCTCACCTGCTGAGCTATTGAGAGAGGCTGAAATACCAGCCCTGGAATGCTGTCCCAGGCTTTGTTTCCATCTCAAAACTCAGCTGATGAACTCATGGCACAGAAATTCCATCACAGGGGACAATTAAGGGTAATATACTGGCGGCTGCTGAGGAACCACACCAGTTTCCAGGTCCTGCCATCCTGGACTGGGACCAGTTTCAGCCAAAGCTCTGGGTCTGTGCTGATCCTCTGCTCCAGCTCTCCAGCCTGGAGCCACATTGCCACAAGGGAAGGAATTCCCATTGCATCTGCTTGACTTTCATGTCTTTTATTTCCAGCAGCTCCCCCCAGTTGTCCACAGAGGTGACTTGGAGGTATCTCAAGGGATCCTGCTTGACTTGCCAGAGCCAAAGGGCTCGGGTCTCCCAAAGATCCTTGGGAATTATTCCTTGGGAATTATCATAGAATCACAGAATGGATTGGGTTGGAAAAGACCTCCCAGATCATCAAGTCCAACCCTTGGGCCAACTCCAGCCCCTTTACCACATCATGGCACTCAGTGCCATGGCCAAGCTCAGCTGAAAACCCTCCAAGGATGGGGAATCCACCCCCTCTCTGGGCAGCCCATTCCAATCCCTGAGCACTCTCTCTGCAAAGAATTTTTTTCTGCTCTCCAACTTCAATTCCCCCTGGCAGAGCTTGAGCCCGTGCTCCCTTGTCCTTGGGATGCATGTCCTGTCCTTTCTCAGAGCCATGACTGTGCAAAGCTTCTTGCTGGAGATTCTGCTGGAGAATCTCCTGCTAATTCCTGGCCTTGTTTAATTGGATGTTGTGGAGGGTGAGTTGCTGTGTATTATGGAAAGCACTTAGCAAGAAATCCAGGGGATCCTGGAGGAAAATGGAGGTGGCTCAGGCAGAATCTTGAGTCCATGGGCTGCTCGCCCCACCACAGAGAGGTGGAAGGACCTTCCTCATGTCACCTGTTGCTGCAAGAAAATCTCAAGGATAAAGCCAAAGACATGGCTGGAAGGGGCTGTGCTGCAATCACAGCTGTCTCTGTAGGGTAATTCATTCCCAAGGAGTTTATGGAAGTTGGGTTATAAGGAACACAACTGTTATCATAGTGTCTCCTGATAAATGCATTCATGAAGTTCTAATTCCTTAAAGGCCACAGCCAAAATAATCATGAAATGCCAATTGTATTTGATGAAGAATTATGGAAAACTATTGAATCAAAGACCTCCAGTGAGAATTCCTCATCTCCAAACCCCACCAGTCCCAGGCTGGAGAACTTCAAGTTGGTGTCTCAGCTGGGGTACAAACACACAAGGAGCTGGAGATGGTTCCTCCAACTCATTGGCCAAATCTTTACGTTTTGTACTTTGAAAAAATGCTTGGAAGTGGAACAGGGAGTGGAGGGAAACTTGGATGAAAGAGAGCAGGAGAAGAAAACAAGGCAGTGTGATCCTGGATGAAAAGCCCCATCCCTGGAAGTGTCCATGGCCAGGGCTTGGAGCAACCTGGAAGTTTGCCTGTCCACAGCAGGGGGTTGGGCTGAATGATGTTTAAGGTCCCTTCCAAAGCATTCCATGATTCTCTGGAACAGCCCTAAAGCATTGGTGGTCATGGTGTTCAAACCGCTGGAAAATCAAAATAGGTTTGAATGTCAATTTTGGTCAAGCCCTCTGGAATTCTGCACTTCAGGGGCTTGATCTGAATGGATGAACGACGGTTCCTGCTCACATCGG
Organism: Sakesphorus luctuosus; assembly: GCA_013396695.1. Taxonomy (NCBI): domain Eukaryota; kingdom Metazoa; phylum Chordata; class Aves; order Passeriformes; family Thamnophilidae; genus Sakesphorus; species Sakesphorus luctuosus. The sequence continues at coordinate 58,402 of VWZD01013168.1, forward strand.
AGGTATCCAACAGCAAGTTGTTAGATAAAAAACTTCTTTGCAGAGGGAGTGCTCAGGGATTGGAATGGGCTGCCCAGAGAGGGGGTGGATTCCCCATCCCTGGAGGTTTTTCAGCTGAGCTTGGCCGTGGCACTGAGTGCCATGATGTGGTAAAGGGACTGGAGTTGGAGCAAGGGTTGGACTTGATGATCTCAGAGGTCTTTTCCAACCTAATTGATTCTATGACCTGGATTATTCCATGACCTGGAATTGCTGCATTTGGACACCCAAACTTCCGGAGCCAAGAAGGTCCTTGGGTCATTCCTTATCCCACGTATTGAGAGGACATGGAGAGATCACCCTCTGCTTGGATGAATCTCAACCCTTGGACCTTTGGATAGGACAACCTTGCCTGTTTTTCTGACAGAACCACATCCCTCTCCCACCACCTCCTCCCTGCTCTTCTTTCTCTTTCCAAAGCCAACCCACGAACAGATGTTTTCCTGCTTTCCCACCCGCTGGAGCGAACGCACCTCCCCGGCGCGGGGAAAGCCCCGGAGCCTTTTCCTTCACGGCTCCGCAGCCTCGGCGTCACCTCACCTGTCACACGCGCCGGTGACACGGTGAGGAAGCAACACCCGACACACTTCAGGGAGAGGAACAGGGGGCGGTGGGGGACAAGCAGCTGCACCATGAATTTTTCCTTGAAAACACGTTCATTTAGGCACAGGGAGGTGTGAGACGACCCCGCGCCTCCCGTCGGCACCGGAGCAGCTGCCGATGGCTCCGGACCTCCCACCTCAGCCGTGAGATGTCAAACATGCAGCGCGAAGCAGCCACCCCTCCTGCCATCTGCCAAACGACTTGACAGGCTCTCATCCCCCTCCCTGTTTTATTTTTTTTCCCCTTTTTTTCCTGTTTGAACAGAGGGAGGAAACATTCCATGATATTCCAGACTTTATCCATCACTGCTGCTCTTTTCCTGGAGGATCAGGGGGACCTTCTTGCTCTCTACGACTCCCTGAAACTGTTGCCAGGTGGACATTGTGCTCTTCTCGCAGCGTAGCCTCCAGGTGAACAAGGGGAGGTTCAGGATGGACATCAGGAGGAATTTCTTCATGGAATGTGTTGCTGAGCATTGGAATGGGCTGCCCAGGGAGGTGGTGGAGTAATCCCCATGCCTGGAAGTGTCCAAGGAATGACTGGACGTGGCACTCAGTGCTCTGGGCTGGGTGACAAGATGGGGATCAGGCTGAGGTTGGACTCGATGGTCTTGGAGGTCTTTTCCAACCATAATGATCCTGTGATTCTACAGACATCAGAGCAGGAGGTTCATTTAAAACTGGATCCTCTTCCATTCCCAACCAGGCTGGAAACAGGACAGGGCAGTAACCTCTGCCCTGACAACATCACCAACTTCCAGTGGGATTAAAATGACCTTGTGGGCCCTGGAAATGCCACCAGTCCCAGAGGCCATTTGGTCTTGGAAAGAGGACTTTCCAAAGACATGGACAATGAGAAGAGGTTTAGGCCTGAGAGCTGCCCTGCCCAGCAAGATAAAGTGACAAACACAACAGCTGGCAGGTGTCCTGCATTCCTATGGGATCCATTTCCCAGTTCCTCAGCAGTGATGAGTGAGCCCTCAGCAAAAGCCAGAGTATGGAAGGAGGAGCAGGAAGGGTTTCCACGGCCACATCATGGCATGTCCCTCAATAAAACAGGTCAGGAAGACACATCCCATCCCTGGAGGTGTTCCCTCATCCCTGGACGTGTTCCCTCATCCCTGGAGGTGTTCCCTCATCCCTGGACATGTTCTCTCATCCCTTGAGGTGTTCCCTCATCCCTGGACATGTTCCCTCATCCCTGGACGTGTTCCCTCATCCCTGGAGGTGTTCCCTCATCCCTGGACATGTTCTCTCATCATTGGACATGTTCCCTCATCTCTGGAAGAGTTCCCTCATCCCTGGACGTGTCCCCTCATCTCTGGAGGTGTTCCCTCATCCCTGGACGTGTTCTCTCATCATTGGACATGTTCCCTCATCTCTGGAAGTGTCCAAGGCCAGGCTGGATGGGGTTCTGAGCAACCTGGACTAGTGGAAGCACCTTCGGAGACACATCTGGAGACCATGGAACTTTTCCAAGGGAATGCCAAGGGACAGGCAGATTGTCCACACAGATGTCCTTCAAGACCTGATACTCTCATGAGGATTTGCCCCATTCTGGGTGAGGGAAAGATCAAGGGGTTCCCACCCTGTCACATCCAGAAGGTTAGGATGTCTTTTCTTTCCACCACCACTGTCAGGAGTTCAGATGGCGACCGGTCACCAGTGGTGTTCCCCAAGGGCCTGTGTTGGGTCCAGTCCTGTTTAACATCTTTTGTGATGATTTAGATGAGGGAATTGAGTCCAGCAGCAGCAAATTTGCTGATGACACCAAGTTGGGAGGGAGTGTCGACCTGCTGGAAGGCAGGAGGGCTCTGCAGAGGGATCTGGAGAGACTGGAGAGATGGGCTGATTGCAATGGGATGGAGTTCAACAAGGCCAAGTGCAGGTCCTGCCCTTTGGCCACCCCAAGCCCTGCAGCGCTCCAGGCTGGGCACAGAGTGGCTGGAGAGCAGCCAGGCAGAAAGGGACCTGGGGGGACTGAGGGACAGGAAGCTCAAGAGGAGCCAAGAGTGTGCCCAGGTGGCCAAGAAGGCCAATGGCATCCTGGCCTGGATCCAAAGTAGCGTGGCCAGCAGGCCCAGGGCAGTGAGCCTTCCCCTGGACTCTGCCTTGGGGAGGCCACACCTTGAGTGTTGTGTTGAGTTCTGGGCCCCTGAGTTGAGGCAAGAGATTGAGGGGCTGGAGCGGGGCCAGAGAAGAGCAACGAGGCTGGAGAAGGGAGTGGAGCACAAGTGCTGTGGGGAGAGGCTGAGGGAGCTGGGGGTGTTTGTGCTGGAGAAGAGGAGGCTGAGAGGTGACCTCAGCACTGTCTGGAAGTGCCTGAAGGGAAGTTGTGGCCAGGTGGGGGTTGGTCTCTTCTCCCAGGCACTCAGCAATAGGACAAGGGGGCACGGGGGGCTCAAGCTCTGCCAGGGCAAATTGAAGTTGGAGAGCAGAAAAAACTTCTTTGCAGAGAGAGTGCTCAGGGATTGGAATGGGCTGCCCAGAGAGGGGGTGGATTCCCCATCCCTGGAGGTTTTTCAGGTGAGCTTGGCCGTGGCACTGAGTGCCATGATCTGGTAAAGGGACTGGAGTTGGAGCAAGGGTTGGACTCGATGATCTGGGAGGTCTTTTCCAGGCCAATCCATTCCATGATTCTGTGATTCTAGGGCAGCTCCCATCACCAGGAATAGCAACCACTCCTGAACCTCCAAGTATTCCACGTCCAAGTGATGGACACCTGAGGCCACCATTGAGATAGGTGAGTGGCTCTCTGGAAATGCAACTTGTCTGGAAAATCCAGCTCTCACCACAAGGCAGAAGAAGCAACAAACCCAACTGAAGACTTTGGTGTAGGATCTGCAGCTCTGAGCCCACCCTCTCCCTGGATTCCCTCCAGCCCCAAACCCCTTTGTTGTCCCTCCCTGAAATCCCAGAGCCTCAGCAGCTGAATCCATGAGTGATGGAGAGCAACATCCTGGCTGTCCTGACTCTCCCATCCCTGTAAATCAGGACCCTGTCTGAGGAGTTGGAGGAAGAGGAGCCAATAAATCAATCCCATCAATCGACAGCCTCGCACTGCCATGGGATGTTGGTTTATCCATCAATAGTTATTGATCAGGATCACATTCCCAGTGGGATATTCTGCTCTCAGAAAGGAGATCACACCCGCATGGAAAAGGCAGCTGTAGGAGTTCTGGGCAGACTGAGAGGAAATTTGGGGAGAGGGGTTAGAAAAGGAGGTGTAAACAAGAAGAAAAGGAGAAGATCAGGCACCTGGAAAGGATGTAGGGGAATGTTATGGACAAGGAGTGATGGGAAGGGGAAGGAGAGGACACAGAGTGGGCCAGTTTGTACTTGTGACATATCAAGGAGAAGAGTCCACATCTGCTTCTTACACTCTTCTCATGGAGTTTCCACCCCTGGAGGTGTTCAAGGAAAAGCAGGACGTAGCACTCGGTGCTCTGGTTCAGTTGTCAAGGTGGGGGTGGGTCACAGGTTGGACCCAATGGAGGTCCTTTCCAAACTAAATGATCCTGGGATTCTGCATCCCTGGGATTCTGTGATTCCCCAAAGCCAATGAGGAAACCAGGACTCCCAATTCCAATTCTGGAGTCCCCTCCATCCAGCTTGCAAGGACAGGCACCAAAATCTGGGATTCCAGGGTTACATCCCCGCACAAAGGTGTGCACTGGGACCAGTCAGCACAGCAGAGCCCTCACTGTTAAATCCCCAGTTCAGGATGGCAAACCCCTTGAAAACACTCCAAAAAAAGATCAGGACAATCCCAACTGGCTGAGATTCCATGTGTGCTGGGAGCCTTTCCAAACCCAACAGCACAAACACGTGAGAAGCAGCTTCCCAGGTTTCCTGGGCACCATCAATCCCTGCCTTTGCCTGTGGTCAGGATGGTGCTGGTCCAAGACCAGACCTGCTCCTTCCCTGCTCCTGCAACCACTGGAGAAGAAAATACAGGTCTGTTTTCTCCCATCCATTATTTACTGTGTGTTTACAAGCCCTGCTCTGAAAACAGAATTATTAATTTCCCCTTGAGCTTCCTGGGGCTGCTCTTTGTTCCAACATCTCTGCCAACACACCCTGTTTCCTCTTCCCAACCTCTCCAATGGATAAACAGGTTTTTTTCCAGGGAATGCTGAGCCAGGAGCTCCTCTCTTGTTGTATATTCATCCCAAAAAAAGCAGTTCAAGGCTTTTCCACAATGCAGGTCTTTGTATTTTCCTGCCTGGCAATGCAGAGCCAGGACCAGTAAAGGAAAGGGAGGGGGGGGAAAAAGGGATTGAAGGCCTTGGGAAACAGGTACTGATGCTGAGAGAATCCAAGCTGTAGCTTTTAAAGAAATTGGTGAGATTCTGGAAGAGCAGCTGATTTCAAACATGGCTTATCCCTTCCAGAGGTGCAGGAGCCATCCTGGATCTGCAGGGATTTGGTGTCACCAAAGCAAATCATTTGCAGGAATTTTTGTCCAGCCTTAACAATCCCTCCCTAAACAACCCTGGGGCAGATGAGCAAGTTCCTCCAGGAAAAAGATGTGGGAGACACTGAAGTCATAGAATCATAGAATGGATTGGGTTGGAAAAGCCCTCCCAGATCATCAAGTCCAACCCTTGGGCCAACTCCACTCCCTTTACCAGATCATGCCACTCAGTGCCACGGCCAAGCTCAGCTGAAAAACCTCCAGGGATGGGGAATCCACCCCCTCTCTGGGCAGCCCATTCCAATCCCTGAGCACTCTCTCTGCAAANTTGGTCTCTTCTCCCAGGCACTCAGCAATAGGACAAGGGGGCACGGGGGGCTCAAGCTCTGCCAGGGGAAATTGAAGTTGGAGAGCAGAAAAAACTTCTTTGCAGAGAGAGTGCTGAGGGATTGGAATGGGCTGCCCAGAGAGGGGGTGGATTCCCCATCCCTGGAGGTTTTTAACCTGAGCTTGGTCGTGGCACTGAGTGCCATGATCTGGTGACGGGACTGGAGTTGGAGCAAGGGTTGGACTTGATGATCTCAGAGGTCTTTTCCAACCCAATCCATTCTGTGATTCTGTTCTATGATTCTCTTCAGGCAATGGAGGGATTCTCAGGGGCGTTCACATGGCTGATCTTTTTGGCAGCAGAATCTCCAGGGGGGTTTGTTATTCTTTATCAAACCCAAGGGCAGGGGGAGAGGTGAAGCTGGGCTTTCTCATCAAGGATTTTCCAGATATGAGGGTGCTCCTGCAAAGGATCATGGAATCATTTAGGTTGGAAAAGACCTCCAAGGTCATCAAGTTCAAGTTTTGACCGATCACTGCCTTGCCAATTAAACCACAAAAGCCTCATCCAATTGATTCTGGAACATCTCCAGCGATGGAGACTCTTCTTCACCCCATCCCAGGCAGACTGGGAGGTAAAACTTCCTAAATAATCCTCAAATCTGTGAGGAAAAAGCGGGTTTGTCCCCCTGATGTCCCAAATCCCTCCCTAAAACCCTCCCAAGGGAACGGCTCCCTTTGGGAAGTTGTTCCTGGCAGCCAATCTGAGAGCCCTGAGTTTTAATGAGGGAATAATCCACATGAAAGGCTCTCTCCTCACATGCAAAACATTGCAAGGAGAAAAAGAAAAAAACGAAAAAAAATAACAACAACAAACCCAAACCCTTGTGCTGGCTGAACACATCTCCAATGAATGCCCCATTTTCCCAGGCTCAAAGCTTATTGATTTAATTCTTCCCTCATAGGGCTCATCCCATGCCATGTTTTGATGGCCCAGAACAGCAGCTTCCAAAATCCAGTATCACCTCAGAGGAAAAAAATTCATATTTCCTTACAGAAATTTAAGAAATAGATGGAAAAGGTGTTCAAAATATATATATATATATATTTTTAAGTGGGTCTGGAGCAGTTTCATTGGGCAAAGAGCTGAGCTGGAAATTTCAGAGCTTGAAAAATATTAGAAAATTGAAAGCAGATAAAAGTTTTGGGTGTGTTTTGTTTCATGAAATTAAATTCTTTTCCTCCAGAAAACTGAAGTGGGTGAAGACAAAGCTCACACTTGATCACCTGGTGCTCCTGGAGATACTCACTGGGAATCCTTGATCTGCATCCAGGACTAAATTCCCAGGCTCAAAGCTAATTCATTTAATTCTTCCCTCATAGGGCTCATCCCATGCCATGTTTTGATGGCCCAGAACAGCAGCTTCCAAAATCCAGTATCACCTCAGAAGAAAAAAAAAAAATTCATATTTTCTTACAGAAATTTGAGAAATTGATGGAAAACCTTAAATTTCATTATCGTGTTGAAAATGTATATATTTTTAAGTGGGTCTGGAGCATTTTTATTGGGCAAAGAGCAGAGCTGGAAATTTCAGAGCTTGAAAAATATTAGAAAATTGAAAGCAGATAAAAGTTTTGGGTGTGTTTTGTTTCATGAAATTATTTTTTTTTCCTCCAGAAAACTGAAGTGGGTGAAGACAAAGCTCACACTTGACCACCTGGTGCTCCTGGAGATCCTCAATGTGAGTCCTGGATCTGGATCCAGGACTAAATTCCTGAAGGATCAGCATCATGAGTTAAAAAAGGTCCACGTGGGAAGGACTGGGAGCCACCAAAGGGGTCAGTACTGTGTTGAGCTTTGACTTTATTCCCTGTCAAACAAATATATTCCCAAACCAGAGCTGTTTAACCCACATGGATTGTCCTGCTCCTTCTCCCTCCTCCATGGATGGACCTCTGTGTGGGTGCCTTGCACTTGTTCCCGGTGATTTATGTCCCCACTGTGAAGTTCAGGAATGACAAGGCAACAAAATCCCTCAGCAGGCTCTTAAACAACTCAATAGAGGGGACAATATTCTCATTTTATTGTTGTTCATAAAATTTTATGGGTTGGAACTCGCTGGTTTTGTTCCACTGAACGAAAGGAAGTTGTTTGTGGAGGTTTTTTTCGCTGTTATTATTTTTTTGAATCTGATGGAACAGCTCATAAATGCACCAACATGATTCCCTTCCTCGGCAGGGAGATGGGAAGCAGGGCAGGAAAGGTCAGAAGGGAAATCCCTTCCTTCGGGTTTAGTCTCTGAAGATGTTCCCAATGGTTTGAAAAAGAAGAGCCGACAGTTTGTGGTGTTGTCTAGGGAAAGATGTGAGAGGCAGGGACAGAAACTGGGGTGGGTCCTACCCCACTGAGGGCTCCCCTGGTGAGCCTCATGTCACCACCCTTGAGAGATAAAACCTAAGCTGAAAGGAAAGACGGTCCAGCCTCATAGAATCACAGAATGGATTGGGTTGGAAAAG
>VWZD01013170.1:0-12665 GCA_013396695.1 Sakesphorus luctuosus
AGCACTGTGACCAGGCAACTTCCATAGGTGGGCTGGAATGATGATAACATCCTCTTGCAGTGCTGAATTTCTAGGACTGAATCCCTTTTCCAATCTTTAAAAGAAAAAGAAAAGACTTTTTTTTTTTAACTTCAGCTTTCCTTCCTAATTACTGAATTGAGGTAGGAGTTATTTTGTCAGGAGAGGGCACTGGATGGTTTACCCCATGTTTCATTAATGCATGTAAGAGGTTGTCTCCTGGTACAGAAACAGATGCATGGTTTAAACAGGGAAAAAACCGAGTCCCAATTTTACTTTCTACTCCTGCACTAATTTGTGACTATTTTTATCAATGTGAACACTGAGCCAGGGTAAAAGTACTCCCAAGAAAGTTTAGAATTTGTACCAGTGAGGGTTCAGGGGAATCCTGGGCTAAAACAAGACACATTTAAAATTCAAGCAAACAGCGTTTATTGCAGAGAAATAGCAAACAAAGGAAAAATAATGAGAAAAGGAGAGAAACAAACCCCAAGACAACTCCCACTGACCCCTGTGTTACTCACAGTTACTGTTCATACCAACCCTGATGTGCTCAGGATGAGCAGCTGATGCATGCTGGGGCTTTGGTGACCTGCAGAGGTAAGTTGTCCTGGGTGCCAGCACACACCTCCTCCTTGGAGCAGGAACTGTCTGGATTTTTATACCCTCAGTCTGTGACATCTGTCTGGGTGTCTGTGGCCAGCACATGCCCAGATAGAGGCTCCAGTCCCTCCCCTCATTATGTAATTGGAAACTTCATCATCCCCCCTCTCGTCCCTGACTGGCTGGCGGCCACAAACAGTTTCAGTGTACACAAGATGCTTCTCCTTCCAGGCCAAAGTCCTAATTATAAATTCTTGTTTGCCATAACTTGGCAGGAAAAGAGCAGACTCCAGCAGGCAGCAAGGCCAGGCATGGAGGAAAATAATAGCATCTCATGCCACACGAATGCAGAATTTACATTTGTCTTCCTCTACATTCAGCTGAAATGCAGCTCCCCAGCCTCTGCACTGCCTGGTCTGGTCTCATTAACTTCACCCACCCCTGAGAAAAATGTCAGATATACACCCACAAAGGGTCAGCAGGAGTGTCCAGGTCTGTCTGCAGCAGCCCAGCCCTGTGGAGCATCAGCTCTGACACTGCAGGCACCCACCTGGGCCATGGGAACAGACTCACCCTTCCCACCACAGCCCCCCTGCAGGGCAAGGTCTCCATGGGGCTCCATCCTGAGAGGATGCTGAGCCCTGGCAAGCACCTCCCACCCTGCTGGCCCAGTGGGGTCGATGGATGGAGGCTGGGGAAGAGCCCCCACAGGGAGAAACCTTCATGGAGCATCTTGAGATGCTGGAGCGGGTCCAGAGAAGAGCAACAAGGCTGGAGAAGGGAGTGGAGCACAAGTGCTGTGGGGAGAGGCTGAGGGAGCTGGGGGTGTTTGTGCTGGAGAGGAGGAGGCTCAGAGGTGACCTCAGCACTGTCTGGAACTACCTGAAGGGAAGTTGTGGCCAGGTGGGGGTTGGTCTCTTCTCCCAGGCACTCAGCAATAGGACAAGGGGGCACGGGGGGCTCAAGCTCTGCCAGGGGAAATTGAAGTTGGAGAGCAGAAAAAACTTCTTTGCAGAGAGAGTGCTGAGGGACTGGAATGGGCTGCCCAGAGAGGGGGTGGATTCCCCATCCCTGGAGGTTTTTCAAGTGAGCTTGGCCGTGGCACTGAGTGCCATGATCTGGTAAAGGGAGTGGAGTTGGCCCAAGGGTTGGACTTGATGATCTCGGAGGTCTTTTCCAACCCAATCCATTCTATGATTCTATGACACAACTAAGCCTTCATGCAGGGCTGCAGCACAGTCACCATGTACCCTGTAAGCACAGACCTGCTGCTTCCACCTTAATTTACAGCTCCCTGATCTTGGAACAGCAAGTTTTTCATGAGGAAAAAGGAATTCTGCCCTGCATGGTAAGCTAACGTGTACTCAAAGAGCATTGACAGAAAACCTTGCACAGAGCCTACAAAAAGGGATTGTTCCCTCTCCACATGTAGAGGAACTGTTGGATGTGCTCCAGAGGATTAAAGAGATGTTAAAACGTTGGGGAGTGGGAAGACACATGGAGCAGGCCAAATGGTGAGGGAAAAGGAGGGACGTGCACAAAGTAAGATGGATGTTCTACTGAAGAACCACCAACTAAAACCACCCCAACAAAACCCCAAAGCAATCCAGACTTCAAATAAAGTTTTTCCCACTCAGGCTGTGAAGGTCAATAAGATGTTTGATACAGGCAGTGTGTTTTTGTTCTGGAAGCAGCCTGGTTCTCCCTCCTGCTGGTGTATGTTATTCCTACAACAGACTACCAGGAAAGAAGAGAAAACCACAGCTACAGACTCTGTATAAACTGAAACAGTGAGACCTAGAAAAGCTAAACCTGAGCACATACTTGGAGATTTAGAATAAATACTTTTATAATCTTACTCTCTTTTTTTGAATTCAGTTGCATAACAGGAAAACCTGTTCAAAAGGCTGCCATTGTATGCTACAGTCCTACTTTGAAAGACTAACCCAAAGTATCCTCAAATGTACTGTCTACAGGTCTGGTTTACCTTTATTAAGAAGCCTTTTGTGTCCTTTGAGTAATTTCTGGAGGTGTGTTTCACCACACTTGATTTTTGGCTCCTACCTTGAGCTGGAAGCACTGAGAGCAGCTCTCCTGTTCCAGTGCAGCCCCAGCTCCTGGGCAGGGCAGGAATGCCAGGGGATCCCATGGCTCTGCACACAAACAGCTGATTGTTGTGACTGTCCCAGGGGATGGGGCAGTCCCGTGGTGTAAAGGAGAGCACTCTGGACTCTGAATCCCAAGGACCTGAGTTCAAGTCTCAGTGGGACCGTCCCCTGGCAGTTCAATCCCTCCCTGCCATCCCATCCCGTCAGATCTGGGATGCTCAGCAGGGTCAGCCCGGTCAGTACCGGGGGCTGGGACAGTCCCGAGGACTTCCCTGTCACTGTCCAAGCTCGCTTGGCCAAGACAGATGGACCTGAGGACTGAAACGGTGGGACCAGTTCTGCTCACGCTGTGCCTCACCTGAACAATCCACTGTGCCTCAGCCACGTGGGGAGAGCCCTGCCCAAATCTGCATTTGCAAAGTTTGGCCATACATATACAACAGTGATGATATATATTTCCCAGGGGATGGCACGGAATGTCCTGCTGGAGGAAAGCCCTGCACACCAAGGCACAGCTCACCCCTGTGCTCAGCACCAGAAGCTGCTCCCAGGCCCAGGGCTGTGGAAAACTCTTCCCTGAAGGAGAAGCAGCAGCTTCCCAAAAGGACAGGAATCCTGGACCTCAGCTCTGACTCCCTGTTACCTACAGAAACAGGCCACCAATAGGAAAAATGCAGCATTTCTAGGCTAGGCTGAGATTTTATGTTTTCCTTCCTCAAAAATGTGAAGATGGCAATTTCTGTCTTGGTCAAACTTCTTTTTAACCTTTTCAAAATTGCTGTTCTGCATTGTGAGCCAGTAGCAGCAATGCATTTATGAGGGTTCTGAGACTGCCCAGTATGTTGGTATGAGCATCCATTTTTCTTAAACACTACCATTACAGTTTCTTTTCTGAAATAAACCCCAAATGTCCAGAGATCCAGCACACAACAACATGCAAACCACAGCTGACCTTGCCCCAGCATTAGGGCATTTCCTGTCTCTCAGTCATTGATTACCTCTGGTTTGGATCATAATTCTGCAGAAAAGCAATGGCAGGGAGAAAGATAAATTCACATCTCAATCCTCCTGCCTACTTAGGAAGTCAGAAAAATGGTTTGGTGGTTCTCAGGGAGGAAATCCTCGGAAGGGACTAATGACTTCCCCTTGAATCATAACCCCTTTACAATCCATCACACTGATTTAGGGCCTCATGGTTCACTGCAGAGTGATCCACACAGTCCTGCAGCAGAGACAGCTCTGGCCTTAAGGATTAAATTCTGCTGCATCTGTGCCTTAAGCCCTGGACCACGGAGGCTGGCAGGGAACGAGAGCACAGGTGTGCAATGGGGACACCTGGATCCTGCTCCAAGCACAGATGTGGCCTGTGTTGAGTCACTGGGAGCTCCCTGAGGAACCAGATCCAGCCCAGAACTTGCACTCAGTGCCTTCCCAGGCACTCAGCAATAGGACAAGGGGGCACGGGGGGCTCAAGCTCTGCCAGGGGAAATTGAAGCTGGAGAGCAGAAAAACATTCTTTGCAGAGAGAGTGCTGAGGGATTGGAATGGGCTGCCCAGAGAGGGGGTGGATTCCCCATCCCTGGAGGTTTTTCAAGTGAGCTTGGCCGTGGCACTGAGTGCCATGATCTGGTAAAGGGACTGGAGTTGGCCCAAGGGTTGGATTTGATGATCTGGGAGGTCTTTTCCAACCCAATCCATTCTATGATTCTGTGATTCATCCTGCAACAGCCAATCCCAAACAAATCAGGGGATTCTGTGTTTGTGCCTGGCTGGTCTATCCCAACGGTATTTGACACATCCAGCACACCAGATTTCCTTTGGGGCTCACTCTCATCAGCATGCCTGGCTTGCAATGTTTTCAGGCAGCAACTTTTTCTCCATTTGTCCCCAGGCAGTGTAAGTCACCCAGCTTCACTGCAGCCCCACAGCCTGGAATGACTTCACCTTGCAGAGACAGGTGAAATTCTTCATTCTAAAACCAAGAAGCAGTTGTGCTTCCCTTAGCAAAGTGCAGCAATCTGCCAGAGCACTTGGCAAATTGCTTTCCCAACAGGAGTGGCTCAGCCCTGTGCCCCAAATACCGTAACCATGACTTTGGCACTGGGCTCAGCACATCCAACACTGAAGTCCTGTCGCTAGTCCTGGAAACATTTGCTGGATTGGCAAAAATATCATTTTGGATTGGCTTTCCCTGTGCTCCCCAAAGCAGCTCCATGCTGGGCTGAGACCTTGGACCTCCCACTTCTGGGCATAACCTCAAATTTAGAATCCTAGAATCACAGAATCATAGAATGGACTGGGTTGGAAAAGACCTCCAAGATCATCAATTTGGTCCAACTCCAGTCCCTTTACCACATCATGGCACTCAGTGCCACGGCCAAGCTCACTTGAAAAACCTCCAGGGATGGGGAATCCACCCCCTCTCTGGGCAGCCCATTCCAATGCCTGAGCACTCTCTCTGCAAAGAATTTCTACCTGCTCTCCAACTTCAATTTCCCCTGGTAGAGCTTGAGCCCCCCGTGCCCCCTTGTCCTATTGCTGAGTGCCTGGGAGAAGAGACCAACCCCCACCTGGCCACAACTTCCCTTCAGGCAGTTCCAGACAGTGCTGAGGTCACCTCTGAGCCTCCTCTTCTCCAGCACAAACACCCCCAGCTCCCTCAGCCTCTCCCCACAGCACTTGTGCTCCACTCCCTTCTCCAGCCTCGTTGCTCTTCTCTGGCCCTGCTCCAGCCCCTCAATATCCTTTCTGAATTTTTGACTGGAACCACCACTTCCCTCCCCTAAGGAGTAAGTTTTAAAGTCAAGTCTCATCTTCCCCCTGCAGACTGGAGGGACCTCGGGCTAGTCATTGTAACCTGGACATTCCCTGGGGTGGAGGGGGAGCAGCTCCACTCTCAGCCCCCCAGGGAGCTGAATTAACCAGAGCTGAGCCTTCAGGCAGCTCCAGCATTAAGATGCTCAGTGTGAGCAGTTCTTTAGGTAGAAGCACAACTATTGATTTTAATCTCCAGCTAGACAGCGGTTTTAAAAATCACAGTTGTGGATCTAAACCCCATTTATCTCTGGATAATTTCCTCCCCTCCTCAGTATTTCAGCAACACTGCACTGATGCTCAGCTCCTCCACATGAGTAATGGGAGCATTAAACAGAGATGTTGGCAGCACAGTTTGGCAACAGCAGAAACTGTCACAGCAAAGTTTAAAAACTAAAACAAGAATCTTAATAGGGCAGTTACCCTAAACTTACATTCCATGCAAGTTCCTATAAAGCTGCAATGAAAACAGGCAGGAATTAATTACAACAAATACTCCGTAAATACCAAGATGTTTTTAAATTCATGGCCTATATAACTGACATTATTATATTCTTGATAGCTTTTGTATTTGTTTTATGTCCTATGTCCATGATTATTAAATTCTAAGCCAAAGAAGATTACTCACAACAAGTGCAAACATCAGAATTTAATAAGAACACAAGAGTCACTTGGCAAATAAAAGATGAAAATCCAGCAATGGGAAATAATTGCAAGTAGAAGCACCTAATGAAGTGAGAACATGGCAACACAGTGCTAATAAACTGGGTTTTGTTGGAATTTTTTTGTACACACTGCATCAAGTATGTGGTGAGCAGGAGCAAGACAAAGCTAGATGGCGCTGCTTTCGTTAGGCAGCAGGGCTCTCAGGAAAAATCCCTTCTGTAGAGATGTGGGATTGAAGACAGGAACCCAAAGAGAGAAACATTTGCAATGTCTTTCTGATGGTCTGTCAGTAACACACCGGGAAATCAGGATTTTTACAGACAGTCCTCAGCTCAACTGCAGAGGGGAATGCAGATCACAGGCAGAATGAACATGTCTACAAGTTCTGCTGAGGCCACTCAGCACTTTCAGGTCTAAATTGATTTGAAAATTTCCTTATGTATCGTATTTAATGGTTTCAGTACAATCTAGTCTATAGGCTGATTGTTTACCACATCCCAAAGCTGTCAAGTTCCTTCAATGTCAGTTTTAAAAGCAATGCCAAGGACTCCAACAAAGCCAATTCTCCTAAAATATGTGCTCTGGTTCAACCACAAACGATGGGCACACTGTGAGTGGAGCAGCATGAAATTCAACCAAAATCATCATGATAGTGATTTCTGGCCTTGAAGCTCCATCTGAGGTGGAATTTCCTCTTGTTATTTTAAACTGTGTATCAGTAATAAACAGCAGTCTGTGTTTGGTATCCAGCTGGTCTGTCACAATGGGATTTGAAGTAGGTATCAAGTGATCCAGACCTAAAGATTTCATGTGCTTTCCTTTAAAAAATGAACTAACAAGTGGAAAATTATGCTGTCAAATTTCTGGCTTTTCACAAAACTCCTGCCTCTGAACCTCAAATGTAGAAAACATGAGTGGGATATAAATTGATATTTGTAATTTTATATATTGGAACACTATCATGACAAAGAAACTACCAAAAAATCCTGAAAGGCTGATGAGCAGGAACCAACAGTGTCCTGTGGCAGCCAAGAAGGCCAACACACCCTGGGCTATGCCAACAGCAGCGTAGCCATGGGCATGGTCCTCCCCTGTGCTACTCAGCACTCAGGAGACATCCTGGAGCAAACTGCAGCCAGCCTGGGGCTCCCAGTACAAACCAGACATCAGTGACCTGGAGGGTGCTCAGACAGTGCCACTGAGATGGTCAGGGGCCTGTGAGGGAGAGGCTGAAGGAACTGAGCTTGCTCAACATGAAGATTTGAGGGGGTGTCACAGCAGCCCCCCAACACCTGCTGAGAGCCCCCCAGGGAGACAGAGCCATGCTCTGCACAGGGGGCGCTCAGGGCAGGATGAGAGAGAACAGACATTGACTGAAACAAGAAAGGTTCAGATTAGACAGCAGAAATAACCTTCTCACCATGAGGACAAGCAATGGAACAGAGTGTCTCCAGCTTTGGAGGTTTTCAAAGCCAGGCTTGGGTAAAGCCCTGAGTCACCAGGTCTGACCTCACAGCGGACCCTACTTCAAGCCAAACCTTAGGACACCTGACCTCCTGGTATCTCTTTCAAGCTGAATTATACAGAGAATCTGGGAACAACCTCCAGAAATTGGGGAAAAACCCACCTTAACTCCTCCAACCTGGAACTCTTCCTGGACAAGAAGACCAGCCCCACTGCTTGTGCACTCAGGACACATGGGCTCCCTTGTGGCACACCTTGGGCACACTAATAAGCTTCTTTTGCAGTATTTAAGGGCACATGTAGTGCACATAAACTCACCCACTGCACACAGTGGAACATGAACTCAGCCTTCAGAGAGCCCAAATGAAACCCAACAGGGTCAGGCCCTGCACAGGCAATCCTGCTGCTGCACAGGAGCTCTAAAACTTCGACTGATGCTGCAAAACTGCCATAGCTGGCAAGGATCACAATTTTTTCCTTTTTTTTTTTAAATTAATAAGGACACAAGAAATGGGGATGGGCTGTGCCCTGGCAATGAGGTCTACTTTGCTTTCTTCATGCTTTGCCCTGTGGCCCATTGCAGGGCAGGTGCTCGGGGCCTTGGATATCTCACCACTGCCATCACCTGTGGAACTGCTGCTCTGCCCCTGGGAAAACTTACTCTTCTTCCTTCCTCCCTCCCTCCTCTCCCAGTACATCTTGTGAGCTGGGAACTACTCCAAAAAGCATGAATCTGTGATACAAAAGGACCCTTTGAACAGCTCATGCATTTCCTTTTTTCTTGACTATTTTTTTTAATCTACATTTCAATAGCACACATTGTTCTATGAATTACACTTGGGAGTAATTCCATATAAAAAGGCCTTTTCATGTAACTGGATCAGTCCTTTCATTGAATCACCCTTTGCCAATAGTAGCTCCAGGGCCTGATTCTTCCTTTATTTACCTGGTTGTTGACAAGCTATGTAGACATGTACAATTCAGATTTACACCTGTACTGAGATCTGGCATCTTAAACAGGTGTCTTCTTTACTCTGCTTTAGAGATACCTCCCGCCCCTCCCTCTTCTAGAGCACTGCTCCACCTCTGCACACATCTCAAAAGTACATCAGGCCCAATTTTTCTTTGAACTCCTTAATCATAGAATCATAGAATGGATTGGGTTGGAAAAGACCTCCCAGATCATCAAGTCCAACCCTTGGGCCAACTCCAGTCCCTTTACCACATCATGGCACTCAGTGCCACGGCCAAGCTCACTTGAAAAACCTCCAGGGATGGGGAATCCACCCCCTCTCTGGGCAGCCCATTCCAATCCCTCAGCACTCTCTCTGCAAAGAATTTCTACCTGATCTCCAACTTCAATTTTCCCTGGCAGAGCTTGAGCCCCCCGTGCCCCCTTGTCCTATTGCTGAGTGCCTGGGAGAAGAGACCAACCCCCACCTGGCCACAACTTCCCTTCAGGCACTTCCAGACAGTGCTGAGGTCACCTCTCAGCCTCCTCTTCTCCAGCACAAACACCCCCAGCTCCCTCAGCCTCTCCCCACAGCACTTGTGCTCCACTCCCTTCTCCAGCCTCGTTGCTCTTCTCTGGCCCCGCTCCAGCCCCTCAATATCCTTCCTCAACTGAGGAGCCCAGAACTGAAGACAACACTCAAGGTGTTTCTTTTCTAGAGTTCACACCTCTATGGAATAATGAACTAAGAAGATATCAGACACTAGCAGCTATTTATTTTTATTGATGTTATTTTCATTCAAATCAGTCAGGCATTTGGAACAAGAACTGCCCGAATTATGCATTTACCTTTAACATTATTTTAAAAGCACCACGATTTTCTGCAGGGCATAATGCAAGGCTTGCAGGAATAACAGGAAAGTGAAAAAGGAAGAAAGCACAAAATCATGTGCTTTTGCTCTGAGGAGTTTCAAAGACATGATTCACTTTCACCTCTTCCCAGAACAAAGAAACAATCAAACCACATGTATCTTACAGTAAGATAAAAAGGAACTTGGAAGGGCATTTTTGAGAATAGCTGCCAGGGCAAATAACTAAAATTTCATTCATGTAAATTAAGTTGCCAGCAAAAAAAAAAAAACAAAAAACCAAACCAAGAGTAGAATGTGGGGGAGGTAGGAGGAGATCATAAGTGGTGATGCAGCTGTACCTGATGCAAACTACCAGTTTGGGAATTTCAGCCTCTATGTCCATGTTAAATACCTTCTTCATCAGGAGCACCCTCCTCCTTTGCTCCTTCCCTTCTTCCACGTTTTTGAATGGCTGATCCATTTTTCCCACAGAGAGATTATACCAAATGCCAGTTTGTTTACTTGAACTTGTGCTCTAGTTCAGAAGTACCAGTTTGCATCATGGCTTATTTTTATAGAGACCACAAATGCCAGGGAGGACCACGTACTTTTCATTTTGGGTTCCTTCTTTGGCCACATAAATAGTATTCAGGCAGAGAAAATAAATCCCTAGTAAAAGAAAACACAAATCTCTCCCTAAATCCAAGTCAAACTAAAAAACCTTTGAAATTTTTGTGAAGTGCAAAGTGATGTCCTTTCCAGTTAGTTTTCAGCAGTGTTCAAGGTCACTCTGTGTCTGTCACATTGTCATCACAGGGATTTTGAGGGAAAAACCCACAAAGCAATTAATCATGATGAATAGTTGAGAGTCTATTAGAGAGTGGGAATTCCCTTCATGGATAAGATGCAAAGATGCAGAGCAGTGGGGGATTTTTGACCCCAATATTCCCATCCAGATTTCAAGGGCTGTTCTGACAGTGGTTCCAGGGACCCTCCCTGAAGCCTCCAATATTACCAAACCCCAATTCAGACTCCTGTGACAACACTTACAGAATTCTGTTTGTATAATTTACATGCAAACAGGAATGACCTACCACAGAGTGTTGTCCTGCTGCTCCATCCCATGGCTGCAGACTGATAACATCACTGCTCTGTATTCTCACACGGTTTGAATCTGTGGTTGTTTTCCTGTAGGGAGTGGAGGGTCTTTGTCAGAATAAGCAGAAGATTTATTTTGTTTTTCAGATTCATCCAACAGAACTAATTCCAAGGCTGGGTAACAGGAAATTTTATTGTTAAAAATGGATACTGGACTGACAAATGCAACAATATAAAGTTGCAGCAGAGAACTGACTGTTTCAGACCATATGTGAATCCTGGCTCACAGGCCACAAGCTTGGACTAAGCTGTTTCCCAGCTCCACTAAAATTACACCCAGTTCCCATGGCATTAACAACAGGTCCTGCTCTCTCAGGTCTTTTTGGCATGTGATTGTGCAGCACAAAGTGAGTTAACACAGAGAAGGAATAACTCGACACTATTCCTAAGTGTCACCTCCAGAGAGCAGATCTTTTGTTCTTGGGACTAAAGGCAGAATAATCCCACTTTGATTAGTGTTCTGGAAATGTCACTGGATGCTTGCAACCAGAGAGGGCTCTGACCAGGCTGTCTGGGGATCCAAACACAGCAGCAATTATGGTCCAAGCATACTTAATGACTGTTAACTGAGCAGATAATCTGTCTGATAAGGGCTGGCCTCACTGAGTGCGTTTCTGAAGCTCAGCTATCACAAACCCAAAAATTACAGGGCTTTCTGAAGCCTTAGGCTTGGTAAGAACCGACAACAGTGTGGTTTGTACACACAGATATCCTTGCTCTCATAATACATTGTTTCTTCCATTTTCTAAGGACAGTAATAACAAACTTCCTTTCTCTCCAAATCAGTGTTTCCCAGCTCACTGCACTGAAGAGGCAGCCAAGGAATCAAGATAAATGAGGATTTCCTAGAAGTCTAATTAAACAAATGTTTGCTGTGCCATTTGTGGAGGCAATAACTTGTGAGTGCACCCTGTGTCAGGGGGGCTTTGTGCGAGGAACATCAATGAGGAGTTCAGCACAGTGGTGAGAACACTGACGTGAAATCTCCAGTGACCTTCAGCACGAAAAACAGAAGCCCAACACGTGCTTAATTTTTACTTTGCCACATCTGGTTATCCACATGCTTTTGCAGATTACTCAAATTACTTCAGTCACCAATTAAGTTTGCTTTAGCAAAAACCCACTGTGAACTCCCAAACAGAAATCAGCTGTGAGAAGTCAGTGCAGTTTAATGTCGAGGTGAACATTAATTTCCATTAAACCCCACTGGAGAAACTCCAAAGGACTAAACAGAGGCACATAAAATTTTAAGGTGGTTGCCACAATTCCACTCTTCTACCTGCTCAGTAGTTACTGTGTGTCAGAGGTGAGCTCAGCTGCAGGGATTTGGTTTATGGGGGATATATTTATTTGATGTGTCACAGTCCTTAAGCCTCAGTCTGCATTTTCATTTTTTAAATGTGTTTTTTTTAAATCGTATTATATTTATATATATTTCCATTCTGTATGTTTATTTATATTCTATGTGTTTATTTGCATTCTGCAAATAAAATATCCTTTAATTCTCTTTAGAGGATGAGAAAAGCAATTCCTAACTAGTGGATGTTGAAGGAGTTAACCTGGGGAATACACTTGGACACCACACATAGGAAGTGGCTCATTGAACAACTACTCAGGGACATTTTTGGGGCAGAGGAGCAGTTCAGGCTTTCAGATCACACGTGGCCATATAAGCCACATTTTTTACATTTATGATTTTCACTCTGAACACTGTTAAATTAGTTGGTGGAAGGTTTGTGTGTAACAATAACGTTTTAAACTGTAATTTAAATGATTTTGTGCTGTTTCATACTTTATGGTTACATTATAGTTCTCATTGCCAGTTATTTCTAAGCATCCAAGCGTTCCCCTGGTGTCCCATCACCATCGAACCTGTATGTTGGTTTCATGTGCACCCTTTGCAACTGAACAGGTGGGAACAGAAGCCTCGGACCGTGCGGGGTCTGGGGCTGCGGAGCGTTCCCCTGGGGGGACAGAGACCCGCCCGCAGCCAGGGGGGACGGAGGGAAAGGGAGGGGAGGGAGGGGAGGG
>VWZD01013170.1:26285-42746 GCA_013396695.1 Sakesphorus luctuosus
TGTGGAGCCAGGCAGCTGAGTCTAACCTGGCTACCCTAAGCTACATCTAATCCATGGAGAAATAGGCACCTCGGGGCCACAAGCTGTCAAATTTCAAGTTGGGTCACATGAGTCATCCTGAGGAAACACTCATTTATTCATCCTGCTGGGTTAGCAAGCTCTGGGTTTGCCCTGCAGTTGGTTTTTATTTTCCTGTTTGTTTGCAGAGCAATTTAAAAAAAAAAGAAAAGGAAAAAAACCCTTACCAAAACCAGCTGATGTGAAAAAAGATTCCCTTGTAACTGGGCAGTTCTTGACAACCATGGATCATGTGATAGTTAAGTGGAAAAACATCTGTGTCTGGATGGCCCTGGA
The DNA here is from genome assembly GCA_013396695.1 of Sakesphorus luctuosus. Lineage (NCBI taxonomy): Eukaryota > Metazoa > Chordata > Aves > Passeriformes > Thamnophilidae > Sakesphorus > Sakesphorus luctuosus. The sequence continues at coordinate 26,640 of VWZD01013170.1, forward strand.
CGATGGCACGGAGGGGGAAGGAGCAGCAGGGAAAAGAGGGCAAGCAAAGCTCACAACTTCTACATCAATCCTCAAAATAAGAGTCACGAGTAATGAAGGGACTTTTTAGATGTGTGATGAGAGAAGGTGAATTTAATAAGTATCTGTATTTTTAAGTGTGCCTTCAGGAGTAAATTAGCCACAACTATCTGTTGTTTGCTGGATTGTATTACAGTGGTTTTTCCCTCCCAACTTTTTCTCAATGCAAACTTTTCAGCTTTTCCAATCTTTGCTTTTCCCACTGTTTATATTGTGTCAGGGTGACAGGGTGTGTGTGGATCTCCTCAGGTCTGAGGTAATGAATGAATGATGAATGTACCCTTAAGGAGCAGAGAAAACCACCTGTAGAATGTGGGATACCTTGTAACCAGTAGGATCTTTCCATGTATGTCAGGTGAACTCACTAACCAATAGTGTCATGACATATTGGATACAAGAGTATATAAAAAGTGAAACTGTAATTAAAAATAAACTCCTAGTTGGAAGCCTTCTGATCAAGCCTTCTGGTGCTGCTGTGCCTGAGCTCTTCTGACTGTCATTAGCACCCCCCTTAACCCTACAGAAGGGTGACCCCAATAATATTGATGCTATAGGTAAGCTGGAAAAAGTGTCCCTGCCAAAAGGCAGTGCAGGCAGGCCCAGTTTCCTAAAGTAAACAATAAATACACAGAGGAATAAGGACACCACACACAGACCAGTGTGATCAAGTGAATGCCATTTATTACACACTGCACACGGTTTATATGGGGTTAGGGCTGTGTTCTGTTGGCTAAATTGAACCTCACACCATCCAACTGCAAACTCTAATTGGTTACAATCCATATCTCACAAGTCCAGTGTTTTGGTGAAATCATCCTGACTGTTTTCAGGAACATCTCTGGTGTGCTGTGGGAAACCTGAGGAGTTCTCATGAGAAACTTCTGGGGAGTTGCTGAGAACTCCTAGGGAGTGATTTCTCCTTTACCAGACACCAGCAGCTGTGGCCTTGATTATTCTCAGCTGCTTTCAGTCTCACAGGGTCTATATATGTCTGAATTGCTCACCTTTGATTCTTCTGTACCAACAGTTTCCTGCTCTCCTCTCAGCTGGAGGACAGTGGTGACAATAACCCCAGTACCTCTGGCTCTGTCCCCGTGCCCACAGAGATCAGTGCATGGCCCAAGTGGTCTCTCCCCCTCCCCAGCCCTCAGAGCTGTGAGTAACAGCCTTGCCTCTGTCCCCTTGTAGCGCAGAACGCCGCAGTTCTTCCAGAGGAACGGGCCCCTCAACATCAACCACTACGCCAACAAGAAGAGCGCGGCCGAGAGCATGCTGGACATTGCCCTGCTCATGGCCAACGCCTCCCAGCTGAAAGCTGTCATGGAGCAGGGGCCTTCCTTCTCCTTCTACATCCCCCTGATCATCCTCATCAGCCTGTCTCTCACACTGCAAGTCATGGTGGGAGTGCTCCTCATATTCCTTGGTAGGTGCCAACAGCAAGAACCACTGACGTGTTTTTTCTTGCAGGGTAAAGCCTATAAGGTGGTGGATAGACATAGCATTTACTTTAAAAAAACTGTTATATTTGTCATATAAATCTTTGCCTCAGAACTCAGTAAAGTTACAATCACAGAATCACAGACTATTCTGAGTTGGAAGGGACCCACAAGGCTCATCGAGTCCAGCTCTTAAGTCAAGGGCCCACATAGGGGATTGAACCCATGACCTTGGCATTATTACAACCAAGTTTTAACCAACTGAGCGAATCATTTCGGTTGGAAAAGACCCCTAAGATCAAGTCCAGAAGTTACCCCAGCACTGCCATGTTCACCACTCAATCATGAACAGAAACACCACCAGTACACATCTTTTATCCATAACCACTTCCCTGGGCGGCCTGTTCAAATGTTTGACAGCTCTATCAAGTGAAGAAACTTTCCTTAATACGCAAAAATACAGATTTTCCCTTGAAACCGTAGAAATACTGCAGCAAAGGAAGGAAAGGCAGCTTTAGGTGTAATCTTCAATTTTTATCAACTTCTCATTTGCCCAGAGTATGAATGTTTTTCTTACCAGAAAGCATGGGGAAGAAGCAAAATGGTGAAATTCTGTAAAAGAAACATGAGGAGGCCAGACAGGATCATGCAACCTGCCCAGTTTCATAAGGCTGTTTCCAAGAAAACCTGTTACTTAATCCTATGACTGAAATGTGTTTCTTCCATATCAGTCATATTATCAGAATTTACTGTGAATGTGGAACTCTGAAACAGAAGTGAAAGTGGAGATGTCCGTGTTGGTGTGGCCTGTTGTGTTCAGCTTGGCTGTGTTTCTGCAATCAGCCTGTATTTACCATTTCCCCACCCAGAGAGCCCAAACCTCTCAGTGAGGAGTGGTAGAAATATACTTGTTATTGTTAATTTTCAAATCCATGTTAAAGTGGGATTAAATTTAAAAGGAAAAATAAATTCCTTGGAGAAACATTTCACTGTAAGGGCATCTGTTATCCACATGAAGTCACAGTGACTTCAGTCCTAAATTTGCAATGACATATGATATGAAAATACAGCCTGAGAGCATCCTGGGACTTGCTAGGGAAAACTTTTCTATTTTCTGCCTAAAAAATGTGATGTGATACCTTTAACACATGCTAGAAATCACTCCAAGAGGCTGAGTTCCAATAGGAGTTGTGTTAGTTTGTGCCTTGGACACACTGAGTGAGGCAGCTGTAGAATTAGTTCCCTGCTCCCTGCCTTCCCCTTCTCTCCTTTCTGTCTTGTTTGTTGAATTCCAGACCTTCACATTCCTAGAAGTTCAACACAGTGTTTTTGTTGTCCTCAAAAACAGAGGTTCAGAATTAACAGGTGCAACACTGTAATGCACAAGACCCAGTATTTATCATTAAAAATTAGGTATTTTAAGTCAGTATTGCTAAATTAGTAGCACACTTATTTTCTGTACCCTCTGCTTTGTTGTGTAAGGCAGAATATTGATCTCAGTAGCTGTAGGACCAGATTTCTAAAACAATGTTGTTGCTAAGTCAGAACGAATTACCAAAAAAACCTGACCTAAAACTCCACAGAGAGTGAAGACACAGCATTATTCTGGAAATCTGAGTTTTCTGTTTTGACCTTAAACAAGCCTTCAGTACCTCTCTTTGCTATCTCAACCTGCTGTGGTATTTTCCCCCATGCTTTTATAAGGCAAAATGCAAAACCAATCCAGTGGCACTTTGCAGAGTTGCTGAAAACCTGTGACATGAATTAGCAGCACCCAAAGCCCCAGACCATCACTCTGGAGAGTCAGGCAAAGATACCTGTGGAAATCAGAGGAAATGCTGAACCCCATTATTCACTGAAATAAATGACACCTCCACTTGTAGAAGGCAGCTGTGGATCCCTCCTGCTGGTTATGAGACCATTTATTCTCATAACCTTTTTAAATCTTACCCTTTACCTTAATGAGTCCTCACCTTAAGCCCAGTGTCAATGAAAAGCAGGATTTACCAAGTCATGGGTGCCACCTTTGGCATCTTTGCCAGTCTCTGAGAGTTCTGCTTTTTTATCACAGCTGAAAAAACAACATTCTGTTCAAGCATAAAGTTCCTGGGGGTCCAGGATACACATGGTTTGTAATCATAGAATGGATTGGGTTGGAAAAGACCTCCGAGATCATCAAGTCCAACCCTTGGGCCAACTCCAGTCCCTTTACCAGATCATGGCACTCAGTGCCACGGCCAAGCTCACTTGAAAAACCTCCAGGGATGGGGAATCCACCCCCTCTCTGGGCAGCCCATTCCAATGCCTGAGCACTCTCTCTGCAAAGAATTTTTTCTGATATCCAACTTAATATTGATATGCAGCTGATGGAGCTTTTTCCTTTCTTACAAAAGAGACAGAGTACAGCTGGTTCTGCATTTGGTATGAGCCAAAACCAGGTCTTGGCTCAGAGGAGATTCCAGAAAGGTAAAAAATCAACCTGTTGCTACTGGGAGATGTGGAAAGAGAGTCATGGAAAAATCAGCACAATATGTGTATGTTCCTCAGTTGAAGGCACCTCCCTGGTGCTTTCAGCAGACTTTCAGGCTGTAAACAAGTTCCCTCTCTTTTCTGGGGCAGTAATTTCTCAGTATAGGCTTTCTTATGCTTATTTCTTCAAGACATTGCCAAAATGGCTTAAATGCTGTCAGTTTTATCTTTGTCACATTGAGGGTGACAAAGCCCTTGGCTTATGGGGACACGCTGTTGGAGCAGCGGTCACGAGGTAGGAGAGAGGAAATTGGACGTGAGGGTACAAAGATACCGCAGCAGAGCAAGAACTTGCTTTCTACAATGTGTATTTGGTAGTGTTGTTCTGCAGAACAGTTTGCCTTTCTGCCCAGCCATGAAATCACAGAATCATAGAATGGATTGGGTTGGAAAAGACCTCCGAGATCATCAAGTCCAACCCTTGGGCCAACTCCAGTCCCTTTACCACATCATGGCACTCAGTGCCATGGCCAAGCTCACTTGAAAAACCTCCAAGGATGGGGAATCCACCCCCTCTCTGGGCAGCCCATTCCAATGCCTGAGCACTCTCTCTGCAAAGAACTTTTTTCTGCTCTCCAACTTCAATTTCCCCTGGCAGAGCTTGAGCCCGTGCTGCCTCTGCAAGCAGCATTCCTAACAAAAGTCTGTGCCACCATCCAGTTTCTTTCCTTGAGACAGGGTTTTATGCTGGGAGCTTCCAGTTCTCTCAGTTTCTACCAGGGATTAAAAGCTTTTCCTCCTTCAAAAGAGCCTTTAACAAAACAATGTGAGAAATGTTCAACAAACTTATCCTTGAAAGTGATTTGGTGATCTTAACTTTTTGGAAGAAAAGCAAAGAATGTCTTGAAATAGTTTTAGTGGCATGGAATCATAGTAATCCAATCCCAGTATAGTACAATATGTACAGAATAACTGTTCTTAAGAACATTTTCACAAACACCCTCATCTTAGTGCTGTAATTACAAAGATAGGATTACTGCAATTCTGCTTCAAAATTTAAAGCTCTTCCTAAACTGACAAACATTACTTGTCTTCTCTGACCCTCCTTTGGTCAAAGGGACAGCTCTGAAAGTGTCAGTTTGCCTTCCAGCATAATTTCTTTTAACTTGCATAACAGCTTAGACCATTATCACCTTTCCTTTTTAAACCAACCATCTGAAATGCTTTTATTTCATATTTCAGAATTATTGCTTCCATTTCATTTACTCTCCTTCGTTCACACAGCAGTACTGGAGCCCTTCCAGGTCCTGTTGGGATGAAAGTGTCCATGTACCTCCAGATGCTGGACAGATGTGCAAACTCATTCCAAGGTTGAAGTCCTGCTGAGCTGAAATTATTCCATACTTACACATGACAGTTCTCAGACAATTCCCCCTCACTGTTCTTCCCTGCTTTGCCTGCCCTGTGATATTTGACTACACTGCCTCAGCAAACAGGGCTTGAACAGGTGCCCAGAATTCCTTGAAACCAAAACAAGCATTAGACTTGCTAATCACCAGGTGAACCTGGTTTTTAGTACTTCAGTGTGTTTGCCACCACTTTATTTTGCTTGCACAAGCAAGGGAGTCCTGGTTCTGGGGTTCAGTTCTGCTGTGCTGGTCATTGTGTTGCACTCAAATAACGAAGTTTATCTCATGCAGTAGAGTCATCAACTGCACCTCTGAGCATGTGCCTGCCAGAAGGATCTCTAAGTTGTATTTATGTTGCTGAAAAAACCTGTCAGGTATAAACTTTCTCTCACATGTCATGCACGTGCAGACACAAACTCCAGGGATCTGTGCACTTGAGAACTGGGAGTGTTACAGACAAAAGCCATTCTGGGGACATGCTCCAGAATTCCTCATCACTCATTCCACCAGCATCAAAGAAATGTAGCTGGGGGTCTGAGCGGCAGAGCCCTTACTGCTGGAGAACGGGGACACGGGAAAGTCTTGGGTTTTCATGTGATGTTTTAGTGGGCACTGTGGTGTTTGGGTGAAGGTCAGACTTGATGATCTTGGAGGTCTTTTCCAGCCTTAATGATTCTAAGATGCCAGGCAAGCACTCCAGACTTCTCACTGTCCTGTACCAAGCCTGTTATCAGCCCTGTGTAACTAATTTGTGTGTTTTCACAAGGCCTGGAAGCAAAATTTACACTAAATTAATGCTATCTCCCTTGTGTGATCCTCCCTCGCTCCCATTAGCACTTCAAGCAAAGAGCAACTGCAAGAAGCAAAGGGAAATGTTTACACAGCTCTCTGAGAAAGGGCTGCAGCCACTCTGCTCTGACATCTCCCTCTGTTTAACAAAGAGACAGCCCTTGCTTTCAAAAAACAGAGGCAGGGCAAAAAGGAGCACAGACTGGGGTAGGGCACCAGTGCAAAAAAAATCCAGCAGTGGAAAAGGTATTTCTAACATTTTAGCTGTAGGAAATTGAACTTCATCCTGTCAGGGTTTCAAAGTTCATGTGTTCAAGACTGAAATAATTTTCAAATGCTTAAAGTCTGCAACAAAGCTTGGCTTCAAAAGATCAGAAGCTCAGAAGATTTCTAGGAATGTTGGTGCATCTATTACTTTCCATGTGCCTCCACAGAGATTAGGTGCTAATTACTGGAAGTTAATGGGCTCCTTGTGGTTACAGAGCTTCCCCTTAGCACTGACACTGCAGAATCTGACTTCCCTTTTGAATGTGATGTGAATAGCTCAGCATAAGAGAAGTCCTTGAACTACATCGGTATAAAGACTTTTATTCTGGATTTTGAAATACACATATCATTAAATGTTTTTTTTCTCTTTTCTCTTTGAAGTAAAGTATGACCTTAACAACCCTGCAAAACATGGAAAGCTGGATTTCCTCAACAACCTTGCAACTGGACTAGTATTCATCATAGTAGTTGTGAATATTTTTATCACTGCCTTTGGAGTGCAGAAACCAATGGCTGAGTCAGCACCAAAGCAATAAGTACCAGGTGAGTGTGGTCTGCCTGTGCCCCCAGGGAGCAGGGCATGTCCCCCAGGGATGCAGGGCATGGCCCCCAGGGATGCAGGGCACACTGGGCATGTCTTTAGAAACAGCCACGAGCTTCCCTGTGCAGTTCTAGTCCTTGCACATAACTGAGTTCCCTGCAGATTGGTGCAGGGGCAGCTGGAAATTGCAGTTATTGCAGTGTGTTTATAAATGTGGAGTTCAAAAGTTGATGGCATCTCACTCTGGCAGGGGCCCCTTGCATGTGTCACACATAGGAAGTGTAAGGGTTGTCCTGCCTCGGCCACTCCTTTTCCTCACTGCTGACTAAGACAATAAGGGAAATAACATTATTTTGCTTTCTCCAAATGCGTCTCCATCTTTTAAGGGAGGTTTGCATCCATTCTCTCCTGAACACTGAACACTTTATCTGTTTCCAAGTCACCAGGGCTGTTAGGTGTGACACACAACACTGCAGGTCCTGGAGCCCTCCGTTCTGTGCAGGTGCTGTGGCTGCTCTGCCCTCCCAAGGACAGGGCTGTGCTCTGCCTTCCCAGGGACAGGGCTCTGCCCTCCCCTCCCAAGGACAGGGCTCTACTCTGCTCTGAGCAGCCTCAGCCCCCGAGGGGAGCACTGGCACTTCACATGTGGCCATTCAGAACAAGGCTGTTGCATTGTTCTTACTTACACAGAAGGATAACTATAGAAATTGTGGGGATTCCACAGCTATGAGGAGCAATTTGGGAGGAGATAAACCTAAATTGCAGGCCTATAGCTCAGGAAGAAGCACTGTGGTCAACATCTGCCTTTAAAATAGCACTGCTAAGTCTATGTGTGCCAACACTGCTCTGGCTCTTGGTCTCCCAAATCTCAAACCAGGGGCAGAGACTACTGAGGAAGGAATTACCTGACTTTCCTGGCAGGCCATGGTACATTGGCTGCTTACATGGAACAGAATTGGTTTGTGCTGACTTCTAGAGGAAACTCTTTCTTCCCCATTTAAACCCCTAATCTGTAGATGAATGGCACAACAGACATCTGTAGCAAGAATGGGAGTCAGACCAAAATGTATCATCAGTCTAAACAGATGGAGGGAAATCAGTGCAACAAATTACTAGGAAGATGAAGAACTAAATTAATTTATTTCAGGGTGTAGGTGGAATTTTCTGCTTTAACCAAAACCTGTGAAATTTTGGCAATGAAACAGGATGGTTTTATTGTATTTTCTGGCCATAGTCATTACAAATAAATAAATATACATTTAATTTTAGCACCAAAGAGCCCATAGATTGTCTGATCTATTATCATAATTATAGGTAGGATGTTGATCTCAGTAGTGAAAGCAGTACTGAAGCACTAACCCCAAAATTACACTGGCAAAGAGCTGAATGAAGAATTATTGGAATTTTAGCTGCCTTCACAGGGCAAAACACACACAATAGGCAGGAACAGAGGCAGAGAGCAGAATCTTAAATGGGCACAAGGAGACAGCAGTGGGTTTGTGCCATGCCTTGCTGCTTAGCTGGCACATGCTGGCAGGGAGGTGCTCTTGTGTTGGAGCTTCTCCTCTGCTGCTCTTCTGCTCTCCATAGACTCAACCCAAAGGGTTTTGTGGCTCAGTCATGACTGGGATTGTGAAATTCCTAGTTAGAAAGGTAGGTTAAATGAGAAACATTGCTGTAACTTCTCTGAGATTGTCCTGAGAGCATGAAACACAGTTCAGTGCCTCGATAAAGAAGCAACAGTAGCTGGTTTGTGTAAGCTCAGGTAGAGGGTGTGGAAAGCCAGTTTACATCTTCACAGAACCAGCAGCTCTGGGCTCCTGCCTTCATGCTCTCCAACATGCAGATTCCTGATAAAACAGCCAAACATGGTGGCTGGGACCTGTGTCTTTTTGCTCCAGACTTGTTAAAAGTGAACATTCTGTATTGTGTGGGAACATTACAGCTGTTGTTTGCTCATTTGTACACCTTGCCCTTGCTAAAAACACCTGGGCATCTGAGTGTAACTTGGAAAATAAGTGGGTTTCCCTCTGGTGCCACAGTCAAAACCCTGAGAGAAGTGGGTGGCCACCATTTCCTGGCCTCACCTTTACAGCTATGCACTCTTCTCCACAGAAAACTTAATTCCCCCTTTAAAGCAAATGTGTCATTTACCGTAATTCATCTATCCCTGACATCTCAACATATTTATTCCAGAGACCTGGAGCATTCCTCCTAGATGCCACTTGCACCTGGACACAGTGGGGAAGAAAGAATTATTGGAAGGAGCTGGACACACCAAGCAGCTTTCTCAAGTTTCCAACAACCAAGTTCCCAACAACTTTGTGTACCTAAAATTTCCCCAAGTGTTAATATTTGAACTGTTTGGAATCTAGGAAAAGGTTGATTTTGCTCCAAGGACACTGTTTTTCTGGAATATTGGCATTTCAACTTCTGTAGAAACTAATTCTCTTGCAGAGAAGTGGCATAAGCTCTTTAAACAAGGAAATACCATCTGGTAGCACTTCACAGGACTTTTCTTTTTATGTGCCTTTGGTTTTTGTGGCAGTTTGTCATTTCCACCTTGGTAAGAAACCTCAGGCCTTCAATTCTGACATGTTGTCCTTTATTTGACAGCCTGGCACCAAACCCATGCTCTCTGTAGCCCAGCAGTGCTCTTTCTTTGCAGTGTGCAAAGGGAGCTGTGCCTTGTTTTCCTTTTCTCTTCCACTCTAGAGAAAGGAAAGATGAGACAAACAGGAACAATCAGCTCTCTTTTGTCCAGTTTTGCTCACAGGTACTCAGTTGCCTTGTTTCCTCATCTCTGGACACACTGAAAACTTCCTGTCCTTCATGCACAGACACACAAATAACCTAATTGTTAGTAGTTTCTTACTATGAACTGCTATTCCCTGCATTCTGTGTGTGTACATTATGTGTATTTCATAGAATCATAGAATATTCTGGATTTAAGGGACCTTTAAAGGTCATCTAGTCCACCCCCTGCCATGGGCAGGGAAACTTTCTACTATCCCAGGCTGCTCCAAGCCCTGTCCAACCTGGCCTTGGACACTCCAGGGATGGGGCAGCCACAGCTTCTCTGGGCACCTGTGCCAGGGCCTGCCCACCCTCACAGGGAAGAACTTCTTTCCTATATCACATTTCTAGAAAGCCTGTTAGAAGCACCACCTTTTCTAGTCTCAACTGGAAAACTGGAGGATGCAAGTGAACTTTACCTGTAAACTGGTACCAAGTGCCTGTCAGCAATTCAAGTGACAAAATGAAAGAAGTTTGTCTCTCTGTGACTGAATTTCCCCTCTTCTCTTCCCATCACTGATTGCTGCAATTTTGTTATTCTTAGGAATTTATGGCTGAAAGCGTAAGTAATTTTTAGATGTTTATTTTTAAATACATATATAAAGTTATAAATATCTTCTAGGTTCTTACCTGCTGGCTCAGGGACTGACACTTTATCTAAATACACTATTGCTAGTAATGGTGTAGGTTACAAGAAGTTTTACAACAAAAGCATTTCGGTCATTTTATTTCATCTGCAGTCAGAAAAGCTGAAGTTTTCTAAGTTGTGCTCCTGTGCAGATGCAGATTTTTACTAATCCATTTCCTTAGCATTAATTTTCAAATGCTCCCTTGCACATAGGAATAGAAGTTTCCTCCTTTACAGTTTTTATTGCTCACATTTCTCTTTGGTTGTGTCTCAAGGCTCATTGGTGTCCAAGATCTTCATGCACATGTTCTGTAAGAATTTCTAGCAGAGAACAAACCAGAAACTTGTGTGATTAGTAATGGAATTCATTTTGATTTTTTAATTTGTCTTTTCTTGCTTCATTTCTACTGTAATATGTATTTAACCAGTATCTAGCAGGCAGTGGTTTAATTGTGTGTGCTGTATCAACTTAAACACAGCTCAGAACAAGTTCTGAATGAGGCACTCAGGACAATTTGCTGTATTTATTTTCCATGACTGTTGCAGGACTGTTGGTCCCTGCTCGTGCTGTCACCCTCTCCATGCAGGGTGGTGAATTCAGTGGCCACACAGCAGTGCTGGGATTCTGGAAACCTTTCCTTTGAAGGACTGTAGGCAGAGCCCTTCCTGTATGGAATCTATCTGTGGCTCAGCACTGGGCAGTAATGTTGGCAAGATTCTTGACTGTATCTACTTTTCATGGAATTGATTGGGTTGGAAAAGCCCTCCGAGATCATCAAGTCCAACCCTTGGGCCAACTCCAGTCCCTTTACCAGATCATGGCACTCAGTGCCACGGCCAATCTGCATTTAAAAATCTCCTCACTGGAATATTTGCCTGGCTGCACCTCTGATTGGGCTGGAGAGGCTCTCTGGGGCAGCTACCTCTGTTCTGTAAAGGAAACTTTATACCTATGCTAGATGTCCTGTTGCTTTGTGCTGTCCTAAATGCATAATCTGGCCAAAAGACACTCTTAATTAGGGATGAATGTTAGACATCTTTCATGGCCAGATTTGCATTGTTTGAGTTTTTTAACCAAGACATAATGGCCAATCTTCACAAACAAAGATTTGGGCAGGGCTCACCCCACATGGGTGTGCCCTTCGAGCCTGTGCAGCGGATTTTTTTAGGTGAGGCTCAGCGTGAGCAGAACTGGCCCCACCGTTTCAGTCCTAAGGCAGAGCTTCCCATTCCTGTGCTGCTCACTGGCACAGCCCTGTCCTGTCCTGGAATCACAGGGTACTTTGGGTGGGAATGGCCCTTAAAGCCCATCTCATCCCCCCCCCTGCCATGGGCAGGGACACCTTCTACCAGCCCAGGTTGCTCCAAGCCCTGTCCAACCTGGACTTGGACACTCCCAGGGATGGGGAATCCACAGCTTCTCTGGGCAACCTGTGCCAGGGCCTGCCCACCCTCACAAGGAAGGATTCCTTCCCAATATCCCACCTATCCCTGCCCTCTGGCAGTGGGAAGCCATTCCCCTTGTCCTGTCCCTCCAGGTGTCCCTGGAGCCTTCTCTTCCCCAGGTGAACGCCCCCAGCTCTCCCAGCCTGATCCAGAGCAGAGGGGCTCCAGCCCTGGAACATCTCCATGGTCTCCTTTGGACTTGTTCCAACAGTTCCACATCTTTCTTGTGCTGAGGCCCCCAGACCTGGAGTCAGTGCTTGAGGTGGAGTGTCACAAAGGCAGAGTAGAGGGGAAGAATGGCCTAAGAACATGATCATGTTTGTCTTGCACTGAAACACTGAAAGCAGTGCAGGGGTACAGTACAGACATACCAGGATTTTTTCCATTTTATTCTCCTCTTTATTGGACCATAATTTTTCAGGTCACTCTGACAACCAGGCTGTTAGAGTGGGTTTCTCCTGTAAAATGTAATAGTTGTTCGTAGAACATCTTCACTGCTGAGCTGTTGTCCAGCACAAACTACCAAGGCTTGTGTATCCCATCTCCTCATGGCCTATGGATTTAACAGGATTCAGAGTAGTAGGGTAGGGAACACCCACCAGGCAGTTCCCAACTGCAGCTTCTCAGCTGCAGATTCCAGTGGACTTGGCAAGACTGAGGTTTTGGAATACATAGAATGAAAGAAAAAAAAATACTGGAACACACTGTGGGATGCCAAGAGCTGTATCTGGAGCTGTGCAGTGAGGGGGTTGCCTGTTCTCTTGGAATCTGCCAGACCAGGCTCAGAACCACAACAAAAACCTGCCATGAATCCTTCTGCATCCTGACCTCTTGCAAGTGGGACTGAAGCATCACAACACAGAGAACCTGGTCTCTCCTCTTTTGGTTCTAAACCCACAAAAACCTGATCTGAGAGCCATCCATCTTCCTCTGGGGCTGTACATGTATCAGCAGTGTTCAACTTGCACCTGTATGTCCTTTTGAAATAAAAAAGCTACTGGTTTAGTCCCTTGTCTTTTACTGTGATTGAGCTTTGCAAAACATCCTCAGACATGCAATCTGTATTTTAAGTCTCTGAAGCCTTCAGAGCTCATGTATTTTTTAGTGAACAAAAGCACCTGCAAGTTGGTTTCAAATATAAATAATTTAACCACAGGATCATTATTCTTTTAAGTCAGGTGCTGCTTTAAAATCCTGGGGAGAATCTCTGAGGGGAGGCAAACAAATCCATGGGTTTGACTCGTTCTTTGGTTTGCTGTGCTGCTCCAGAGTTCCTGGTTGGAGGCAAATACTTCCCTTAGAAAGAGGTCATGAATAATGGAGCGAGATGAGTGTTCCAGGCTGTGTGGGGAGCGGTTCGTGCCAGGTCAGCCGTGAGCTGCTGTTTCATCAGCTGCTGGGCAGGGTGGGCACTGCCATGGTCCTTCTCATTAGTCCCTTCAGCTCCCACAGCTGCCTGGGCTGATTGTCAGCCTGGCTGTACTTACTGAAGCAGGTGACAACAACTATATTTACTGACTTTTTAAGTGTTTATTTTCTAAACCAGGTCACTGCTGGAGCTTATTCTGCTTATTCTGCTGCTTTAATTTCCATAAAATGGGCTGAAGCAGAAAGCATCATCCTGGTTGCTGCTTTCACCTCAACTGCCACTCAGAAGGAGTTTTAATTTCTTCTAACAGCTGCTTTGGCCTCAGTAAGTTTGCCAACGACACCAACTTGGGTGGGAGTGTTGATGTGCTGGAGGGCAGGAAGGCTCTGCAGGGGGATCTGGACAGGCTGGATCCATGGACTGAGGCCAGTTGTGTGAGGGACAGCAAGGCCAAGTGCTGGGTCCTGCACTGGGGGCACAGCAGCTCCTGCAGCTCCAGGTGTTGAGTGACTGGAAAGCTGGAAAAGGCCCTGGGGGTGTTAGTGAGCCCAGGTGTGCCCAGATGGGCAGGAGGCCAATGGCACCTGGCCTGTTCCAGCACTGCTGTGGCAGCAGGACCAGGGCAGGGACTGTCCCCTGTGCTGGCACTGCTGAGGTCACACCTTGAATTCTGGGCTCAGTTTTGTGCCCTTCATGACAAAAAAGACCTGGAGGTGTTGGAGCAGAGAAGGGAACAGAGCTGGGAAGGGTCTGGAGCACCGGGAGCAGCTGAGGGAGCTGGGGGGGCTCAGCCTGGAGAAAAGGAGGCTCAGGGGGGACCTTCTTGCTCTCTACAACTCCCGGACAGAAGGGGGGAACCAGGTGGGAGTTGAGCTCTGCTCCAGGGAACAGGGACAGGGCAAGAAGAAACAGCCTCAAGTTGTACCAGGGAAGGTTCAAGTGCTCTTTTGTTGTTAGAAGGAGCAACATGATAATCTTAATTGTTCAAATATTTACAAAAGCATTATTAGAGATGAGTGACAGAATCCAAACAAGCTCAGCTGGTTTTCTATCTCAGCAGAGGTGCTGGCACTGTAAGTTTTACCTGATTCAGGAAAAGCTGTATTTGGTACCAATTTATGCACCATTTTACAACTTGTTTCTAAAAACCATGATCAAAAGCTGGTCCTTATTCTACAGTATAATTTTGTCAACCCACATGAGAACAGGTTCTACTGAAAGTGTATTTGCTTACTGCAGGCCATGGGGATGCTTAGAAGAAAACTGATGACATGTTCTTGTACATACAACTCACATCTTTGATAACCTGCACAGTCAGATGCACCACTCCTTGAAAATAAATCACCAAATCTCCCATAAGGGTAGAGGCAGCAGAGGGAATTAAGAAATTCAGCTCCCAGCAGTTTTCTAGGCTGTGTGTAAAGGAGATGACCCAGCAGAGCAGGCATGGTCCTGTTCAGCTCCTAAGACAACCCATTTGGTTTTACCCCTCTTCAGCCCATAGTCAGGAAAGGAGTCTGCAGAAGGATGGTGGAGATAAATTTCCCTTAGAATAGTCTGGAAGCAACTGGTGCTCCAGATAGCACCAGATGGTGGCTATTTGTAAATTCTTTTTTTTTTATCCTAGTAAAAGCCAGCACAGCTCTCAAGGTCACTTAAATATACACAAATTGAATGACCCCAAAGTGAAGTTCCCTCATGGTGAAGACCACCCCAACCAGTATGTTCAGATGCAGATTTTGCCCCAAGGAACTACCCCACAGGGCAGGAAAAAACCTCCCATGGTGATGGGAAGTGTTCTCTGTGAAACAACATTCAGCACTTCAGTTTGGTTCTGGAAGCTTTCACTGACACCACCACGAGGCATCATGTCCACAAGTCTTGGAAAGCAGGGAATCTGTGACCCAGGGTGACTCCTCAGCCTGAGCTACCTGCCTGCTTGGAAGAGAGTTTGCTGTGGCTCAAATTCCCACCACCTTTATCTTGGAAAGCAGCGTGGCTGAGGAGCAGATGCCTTTCCCCCATGGGAAAAGGAGAGGTCTCTGCCTTAGAGGGGAAACACATAAGGAGCAGGAGAGGAGCTGCCAAATCCCAGCTCCCTGCAGGGAGGACTTCATCACACCAGGGGCCTGTAGGGGTCTTACCACAGCCCTTTCATATTCACAGGTGATCAGCAAGCCCAAAACAGAGCCAGGAGCAAGAAATTACTAGAAATTACATTACTAGAGCAAGAAATAAATCAAATTAAATGAGAGAAGGCACTTGAGGAAGGGATGAATTTCCTCATGCCCCAGGAGAGTTGCCATCAGAGGGTGGGTCACATCCAGACGCTGCAGGATGGTGTATTGGCTGTACCCAGAGTTTCAGCCTTCTCCCCACACCAAGTTGTTCCCATCCTGACCCTGGAACATGCTCAGCAGGAGGGGCAGAGGGGGCAGAGCTGGCACAACCAGTCCTGCTGATGGATAGAGACAAGAACCCACTGACAGGAAGAAACGTGGTGTATAAAGGCTGCTGTGCCACAGAATCATCTAAGCTGGAAGAGATCTTCAAGATCATTGAGTCCAACCTTTGAACAATCACCACCTTGTGAACTAAACCAGGACATGCCCACTGCCACATCCTCTCATTTCCTGAACACCTCTGGGACTGGTAAATCCACCACGTCCCTGGGCAGCCCCTCCCCAATGCCTGACCACCCTTTACAGGAAGAAATTCCTCCTGAACCTCCCCTGGCACAGCTTGAAGGCATTTCCTCTTGTCCTGTCCCTGTTCCCTGGAGCAGAGCCCGATCCCTCCCAGCTTCCCTGTCCTGTCAGGGAGTTGTAGAGAGCAAGAAGGTCCCCCCTGAGCCTCCTTTTCTCCAGTCTGGACCCCCC
>VWZD01013170.1:42783-68556 GCA_013396695.1 Sakesphorus luctuosus
CCCCCCCCCCCCCACTCCCTCAGCTGCTCCTGCTGCTCCAGACCCTTCCCAGCTCTGTTCCCTTCTCTGCTCCAGCCCCTCCAGGTATTTTTTGTCATGAGGAGCCCAAAACTGAGTCCAGGATTCGAGGTGTGACCTCAGCAGTGCCAGCACAGGGGGACAGTCCCTGCCCTGGTCCTGCTGCCACAGCAGTGCTGGAACAGGCCAGGTGCCATTGGCCTCCTGCCCACCTGGGCTCACCTTCAGCCACTCTCCACCAGCACCCCCAGGGCTTTTCACCCTGGGGCACTGCCCAGCCCCTCTGCCCCTCAGGCTGTGAGTGCCCACACTCAGCCCACCCACAGTGGTTGCGTCACTGGGAGTGTTACTGACATGTCATTGCAGGGGAGGCTGTGATAGATGGTAGAAGAATCCAGTCTTTTCAAAAGTAATATCTAACCAATCATTATCCAACTCCTAACAGGGTGGTGACAAAAAATTACCTGCCCTGCTATTGGATGCTACAGGTTATTTCAAATTCACTTTCCTCTTCCTTCACAGTTTGTTGGAGATCTGTTTTCTTGGTTCGTTTTCCCCCCTTGGGTTCTCATACCAAGAACTATTTACCAACCTGGCTGCCCTCCCAGGCAGAGGGACTCCCAAAGCCACAGCTCCCAGCCAGGAACAGACTGCCCAGTGACTCCTCATCAGACAAGCTGGGCTTTGTCAGAAATGGAGATGGCAAAAACTCAGGCTCCTGTTTCTTCCAGCCTCCTTCATGGTGTTTTCCACTCCTCCTCCTCCTCTTTTTTCCAATCTTCCAGCCCAGAGGCTGCCCCAACCCCCTTTGTAATGGTGGGAGTTTTAATTAGTTGGGAGGTGAGTGGTAAATCTTGTGCCATGGTATAAAGCACCACACCAGGACTCCTGAAACTTTGCCAACCAGTTTCACCAGTGCCAAAAACATTCAAGAATAAATCGGTTTCATCACCACCCAACATTACCCAAGATTCCTGGCATCAAAAATGAAATTTAAACTGTTGGGAAGACCTTAAGTTTCAGATTTGTTTTGGGCTTGTGGCAGCTCTGGAGGGAGACAGCTGTGTGTCTGTACCCTGAAATAGGAGTTATTTTTTTCTGAGTCAGAAAACATGATTCACGAGGCGTGCCAGGGAGAGCATCACTCAGGAAAGAAATGACTGTATCCCCCCAGGCCTCTCCATCCCTCGTGGAGATCCAAATCCTGGGAATGTGACTGAGAACTGTATGAAGTGCACTAAATGGGGAGCATTGGGAGCAAGCCAGGACGGGCCTGTGTGGGGCAGTGTTTGCCTTCTCACTCGCTAAAACCCCTTTCTCCTCCCTGCTGATAAAATGGCAGGTTTGAAAGCCCCACATCCCACAGCCAGACTGGTGGGACTCCTCACAGTGTGTTGAAGGGACCACAGTTATCTCACAGAGGTGTTGGCATCTTCCAGCCTGATGTCACTGTCACTGCTTTGCTTCCCTTGCCCACCCCCTTCACTGCAGACACAGGGTGTGATGGAATTACGAGTCTTGTTCATGTTTCCAGAGTCAGGACCAGCCTAGACTCATCCAGGGCTGAATTTCATCCAGCTCTGAAGGAAGAATTTACTTACTACTTGTTTTCTTATGGCCTCTGAGCTCATCAGGCCAAGTCTCACCTGCTCCCCACAGTGCTCCTGGCCTGGGAATACCCTGAAAAGTGTCTTTGCAACTCTGTCATGGAAAACTAATATCTGAATCATTATTATTAATAACAGTTATTATTTTCTGCTATCATTTTACCTGTTATACCTGGAATTTGAATTTGGTTCCTGCCTTCTGTAAGTTGTGTTCCTGTCTCCTGGCAGAACAGAGTTCCTCCAGAGCAGTGAAAAGCAGCAGTGACAGATCAGGGTGACTCTGAGCCAGCTCCAGGAGCACAGGGGGGACCTCAGAGGGAAGGATGAGCTTCCTCCCCTCTGGGGGCTCTGACTGCACGTTGCTGCTTAACCATAAACAGCACAGAACTAGAGCAAAGCAGGCATGGGGGAGGTGTGACTCCAGAGTGGAAGGGAAAGCTCCTGGACCTGCCTTGCAAACCCTCCAGGTGACAGAGGTTCCAAGGCAGGTCCAGCCTCAGGCTGACAGCAGTGGGACAGGCAATTCCCCCCAGAGCTCTGCACCCACCAGGACACAGCAGTGGGTACAGGGGGAGGCAGCAGCTCCCAGGAACACATGGAAATCTTTTTGGTGTCTGTGACATGTCTGGAGGGATCCAGCAGAGCCTCTGACTGGTCGGTGCTCATCTGTGCATAATGGGGTCAATTTTGCCTTTGAAAACAGTGATGAAATTCCCCTCTCTGGGTGTGCAGGGTGTGCACAACAGCCAGAGCTACCACAGAATGACAGAATCACAGAGTGGTTTGGGTGGGAAGGGACCTTAAAGCTCATCTCATCCCACCCCCTGCCATGGGCAGGGACACCTCCCACCAGCCCAGGCTGCTCCAAGCCCTGTCCAACCTGGCCTTGGACACTCCCAGGGATGGGGCAGCCACAGCTTCTCTGGGCACCTGTGCCAGGGCCTGCCCACCCTCACAGGGAAGGATTTCTTCCCAATACCTAACCTAAACGTGCTCTCTGTTCACTCCTGGCTATTGCAAACTGTCTCCCTTGTGCCACCCTTGCTCCCCTGTGCCAACATCTCAAGCACCAGCCTGGAGTGTGAGTCACCTCCCCCCTCGGAGTGGGGCCAGGAACCTGTGCCCTCCTGCAGGTTTGGCCCATGGAGAAAGGGGCAGGGATCACCAGCACTGCCCAGGGGCAACCCTTTGGTTTTGGCATCTCTGAGTTTTCAGATGTGTTGTCCTTCCAAGCCCCCAGCTGGCATTGGTAGGATGGAAATGGGAGGTTGTTTTGCCTCTTCTCCCTCCCTGAAAATACACAGAATCTGCTTTGTCCTTGGAAACGTTCTTAAGAAATCTTCCAAAGTGAAACACTCAGGCACTGAGGACACAGGAAGGGTGGGAGAGGGACAGAGGGCTGAGCTCTGTCAGGCAGCCTTGGGAGCAGGGAACACACCTCTTCCAAAGATTTCCAGTGTGCTTCCCAGCCCCGGGGGGATTTGGAAATCTCAGTCTTAGTGGGTGGGATCTGGAAATCTCAATCTTAGTGGGTGAGATTTTCCTCTACAGAGAGACAAGAAGCAAAACTCAGCTGTCCCCAACCATTATGGATCAGGAATATTTAAGGGGCACAGACATCCTATTTTCAACCTCTGCTAGGAGCTTTTAAAATTAATTAGCTCAGTGGCCACAGAGGAAGAAGAACCTCAGATCTCTCCCTTCCTGGTGCTGGGAAGCAGCCACAGGGCCTGAAGCTGGGGGCTGGGGGGCACCACTGGATGGCACCGCTGGATGGCATGGAGCATCCTCCAGGCAGGGCTGAGGGGCTGGGGCACTGAGACACCCAGGGGAGCCACAACCAGGGCTTAAAAGACAAAAAAAAACAACACCAAACCAAAAACCAAAACACCCGAGGGTGATGACATATTTTGCCCCTGAAAAGAGAGGATTTGATGTAAATGGTGCCATGAGGACACGTCTCACCAGTGATTTATTGAGGCTTCAGGTGCCCTCACACTCCGCCTGCCAGCACCTGACTGCCCCTCTTACCAGCTCAGGAAGCACAGATGGAGACTGAAAGGTTTTTGCTTTACTAGACACAATGTTATTAAAGATTTATCAACAGCACCGTGAGGGAAAGCTTTTCCTTGTGACCACAGTGTATAGTGGGCTGTGCTCCAAAATAGAAAGGGCAGCTCAGGATTCACCCAAAATGCTCTTTTATGCCGAAGCAGTGGCAGTGCATTAACCAGAGCAGGGTTGCTGCATGTCTGTCTCCTCTCCTGCCTCTGCTGTCTTTGCTTTTGGCATCAGTGACATCCCAATGAAGTGGATGAGTGGAAGGTATGAAGAAAGTTACTCCCTGCACCAAATCCTACAGTTTTGTAGCTTCACCAAGCTGTTTTTTTCAATCACATCCAAACCTTGGTGATGACCATAAAGCTCTGCACTGGGCTCTTCTCCTGGCACCTGGCACAAGGCCACTGCTGTGGTGGCAGAGGGTCAGGGGATGTTGCTCAGACTCCTGGTAACAGCTGCTCCTCTCCCTAGGAGGCCACAAACCACTGGGAAAGGAAGGGAAAGACTGTTCCCACTCATCAGGGGGACAGTCCATGGAAAGGCAAAGGATGAAGAGGATCTCTCCTCCTGATCCAGTTATCTCAGCTGGAGATCCTCCTCCACAGGCACCACCCAGGTCCTGTTAAAGAGCATCCAGGGCCAAGAGTGGGGCTCCTCCTGCCCCCCAGAGTGTTGTAGCAGGGGACACAATCCTGGCTGTGGGTCAGCGACTCCCCTGAGGCTTCAAGTTTGTCAGGGGAGGGTTAGATTAGACATTAGGAAAGATTTCTTCGTGGTTGTCCCATCCTGGAAGGGCTGCCCAGGGCAGTCATGAAGTCACCATCCCTGAAGTGTTCACAGAACGTGTGGAAGTGGGACCTGAGTGATGGTGGTGCTGGTTAATAGTTGGACTTGATGATCTTAGATGTCTTTTCCAACCTTAACCATTCCATGATCCTACAACTTTCCTGCTACAACAACAAGTTCCTTTGGTGGGATCCTTAACACAGCCCATGGGCCAGCAGATCCCCCTTCAAAGTTTATCCAAAAGAACAGGCCAGTACCAAATCTGTCAACATCTTTTTCTTACTTGAAGTCCCTTTTTGGGTGGTCAAAGTAGCCCTTAAAATTCATCGTGTGTCAAAGCCCCTTCACACCAAGCACAGGGGGGTCTCCACACAAGCCTTTAAAGGACTCCCAAAATCACAGAATCATAGAATGGATTGGGCTGGAAAAGACCTCCAAGATCATCAAGTCCAACCCTTGGGCCAACTCCACTCCCTTTACCACATCATGGCACTCAGTGCCACGGCCAAGCTCACTTGAAAAACCTCCAGGGATGGGGAATCCACCCCCTCTCTGGGCAGCCCATTCCAATGCCTGAGCACTCTCTCTGCAAAGAATTTCTACCTGATCTCCAACTTCAATTTCCCCTGGCAGAGCTTGAGCCCCCCGTGCCCCCTTGTCCTATTGCTGAGTGTCTGGGAGAAGAGACCAACCCCCACCTGGCCACAACTTCCCTTCAGGCACTTCCAGACAGTGCTGAGGTCACCTCTGAGCCTCCTCTTCTCCAGCACAAACACTCCCAGCTCCCTCAGCCTCTCCCCACAGCACTTGTGCTCCACTCCCTTCTCCAGCCTCGTTGCTCTTCTCTGGCCCCGCTCCAGCCCCTCAATCTGTTGCCTCAACTGAGGGGCCCAGAACTGAACACAACACTCAAGGTGACACAAAGTCGAGGCTTCACCTGAGGACACTCAGCCTTTGTTCTGATGAGTCCTGTTTAACTCCAGATCACTAAACATGTTCAGCAGAAAAACTGCAAAGAATTTTGAAAGCGGATGAAAACATTACAAATCTTGCCACAAATACCCAGAAAAATTTAACCATGAGAGGGCAGAGCCCAGGAGGGTCAGGTGGCAGACAGCAACAAGCAAGGGGCCCCCTGGAAGGAAGCACAAAAAACCCAGCAGCATTCTTTTCTCAGTACAGATTTTATTTCAATTTCATTGCCAGCTTCACCCCATTAAAAAAAGAAATCCCTTAATTTCTACAGGACTCAAGGAGACACATTCAGAGACATTATTACAAGGCACAGGAGCTGAGAAGTGCAGCAAAATGCTTCTTGGTAGCAATGCTGGGGCTCAGCTGAGGCACAGCATAACATGGTAAACATGGAATAACATGGCATAACATGGAATAACATCTGCACACACAGAGCAGCAGGGAGATGCATCTACAGTGGCACATTTTGACCAAATATGTTTTCAATTCATTACAGTATAAGAACAACAACAACAAATGAAAGAAATAAAAAGGAGGAGCTTTGCCTCAGGAGCTTTGTGAGCTCCAGCCAGCAGCTCTGAACCAGGGCAGTGTATCCCAGAGTGAATTGTCACCTCATTCCCACACCAGGTCACAGGCACATCATTTCACCATGTCCTTTAAACAGCAGTTTGGCTTCACATGGAGTTGTGCAAATTCACTGTAGGATGTGCCACTTCACTTCCCAGCTCTCTGCACACATGGCCCAGCACTGTGCCTGAACCCTTCCCATGGCTCAGGCCAGCACCTGCATGCCAGCCTGGGGTTATCCCTCCTGTCCTGGGATCGAGGTGGCCCTGACATCACCACCAGGACAATCAGAGGCAGTTCAGCTTTGAATCAAAATGCCCTCTCATAAAAAGAAAAACAAAACGGGAAGGAAGATGATTTTTTGCTTGGGCTGAAGAGCCTCAAGCTCATTCCCCACTCCCTCCCTTTGGGATTTGTGCCCAAGTCTCCCAGCAGCAAAGGGGACAGTCCCTGGTGGGAGCAGCTGCTGCAGAGCACAATCTGGGCTGGCAGGACCCAACAGCTCGATGACCTGCACACCCCACCCTCAGCTCCTTCCCAAGGGCCACATCCAGCCCTTCAGGAGAGCATCCCTGCCCAGCAGCCACCTGGCTCCTCAGCCTGGAGTGCCACTAAAGGCACAACACTGCAGGGATAAGCAAAATGTTTTACTCCTTCAGGGAGCTGCACAAGGTGAGAGAGGGAACGCTGGAAACACAGTTGCTTTTTCTCAGCTCCCACACAACTCCTGCCTGCAGCAGAGAACCACAGCACCCACGAGGTGCTCTTCACCCTCTGCACATGCAACCACCTACACCACAGCCAGGGCAACCTCCCTGCATGCAGAGTGAGGCACATTCATAAATAAACAGCAGCACAGTTTCAGCAGCAAAGGCCAAGCTGTTCTAGATGTGCCAGGGCAACTGGAATTCTGCAGCTGGGCAGCCTCATCCAAGCCCCTGCTTGGATATTCCCAAGTCCATAACAGTGGTTACCCAGAAGGACCTGACTCCCATGCAGGTTCACACTGGCTTCCTCCAGGGGCTCAAGATGCAACTATCACTGTCTGCATGTGCTGCTTAGATGTGCTTTCAGAGAAGCTCCTGCAAGAAAAATCTTCCAAGAACCTTGGTCTCCCAACCTATGCACATGCCAGTTTTATAACCAGCCTCACTTTCACTTTTCAAATTACTAACTGGCACTAATAAAGGAACAGACTGTTTTCCATCCTTTGTTGTCAGGTACTTTAACAGTGCAGTGAACCAAGACTCATCTTTCCTCTCTCCTCCCAGCTCTAACCCTTGGCATAGCTCATCCTGAATCATTTTTTTTCCCCTGAGAGGCATCCTTATCTCAAGCAACCTCAGGAAGGGAGAAAATACAGTCCTAGTCTTTAGTGAACTTCCTTGTACTGTATTGGGAAGGAATTCTTGTCTGTGAGGGTGGGCAGGCCCTGGCACAGGTTGCCCAGAGAAGCTGTGGCTGCCCCATCCCTGGAAGTGTCCAAGGCCAGGTTGGACAGGGCTTGGAGCAACCTGGGCTGGTGGGAGGTGTCCCTGCCCATGGGGTTGGAATGAGATCAGCTTTAAGGTCCCTTCCAACAGAAACCAGCCTACAATTCTCAAATTCCATATGGTTCTCATGGCAAGAAAGCCACTGGGTTTAAGGCACTAGGAGGATCAGGTCCTGCTGCACAGGGTTCAGTCAACCCAGGAGGGCTCCTGGCCCTGCCAGGCACATCATCCCCCAACCACTCAGCACAGCAAATCCTCCCCTTCAGGTTCTGTAAGGCACCAGTAACTTCTGCAGATCTCAAGACAGCTCACAACCATTTGTGACCTGTTATTCCAAGGGTAACACAGAGCAAGAAAATGCCTGGCAGCAGTAAGGCCTCAGCTTCTGTTTCAAAATGAGGTGTGACTGCAGTATTTTGGAGAATGGTTTTTGTGTGCAAAACTGAATACCATTCCTCTAATGAGGTTTCAGATTTGGCTTCAAAGCAAAGACTTACAACCCCTTTAGCTTTCAGAGGTAGCTTGACTAGTCCCTGAAGAAGGAGATGCCAGAGGAGGAGAGCAGCAGTGGAGAGAGGAACATCTGATTTCAAGTGTTACAAATTAGAGCTGCTTTGCTGGAGCAAAATACAGCCTGTTGTCACCTTAAACACAAGGCAAGGCAGAGAGAACACAACAGACTCTAATTAAAGCCCTTGCCAAGCTGGAAGGCAGCACAGCAGCAGCCACTGTGTGGCATGGGCAGCAGAGCCTCGTGGGTACCTCTTGGGGCTCACTTGGGTCCCAGCCACATTCCAACACCATAGGAAAACACATCCTACCAGAGGAGTGAAATCAGGGTCCTCCAAGCCCCTTTCATCTCTCAAGGCATTTCCCAAAAATACTCTTTGGGTCTTTTATATAAAGATTTGGCCTTGTACCCAACTCCTCTCCTGGATTATATCCTTGCTGCTCTATCAGGAAGGAAATACAGTCAGTACAAGAAGATTTGCTTTGGGCAGATCACAGAACACCTTCTACCACCCCAGGTTGCTCCAAGCCCCATCCAGCCTGGCCTTGGACACTTCCAGGGCTGGGGCAGCCACAGCTTCTCTGCCCAGCCTGTGCCAGGGCCTGCCCACCCTCACGGGGAAGAATTCCTACCCAATATCCCATCTAACCCTGCCCTCTGTTTCAAACCATTGCCCCTTGCCCTGTCACCATCTGTCCATATAAAAAGTCCCTGATGATGACAGTTTAATAGCATGAATAAAGTTTAAATCTGGAAGACAATTTTCAGTCTGTTTTGAGAAAACCACTCCAAATGACTGAAAATTTCAATGGGATCCTCCAGTGGCTGCAGTTTATTCAGATGACATTTGGTTTGATCTGGAAATTTCCTGACTGAATTCAGTCAGTGAATGAAGAGCCACCAACATGTCTTTCTCACCAGGTCTCCCCAAACTCCTGATGCTCTTGGGCAGTAACTGAAGAACTCTGCACAGTCCTTGGCACTGGCTGGGGCCAGGAGCAAGCTGAGAAACCCTGAGCTGCTTCACTTCACTCCCTGCCTCTCCCTCAGGAATTTTAGTCTCACAATGATCTGTTTCCAGAAGTTTCTCAGGTTTCAGCTCACAGAGGAACAATGTAACATCATCACATAACATTATGAACAACCTCAGGCTCTTCGAGTAAGTACTTCTGGCCATGAAAGAGCCCCATGTTGTGGCAATTAAAGTGTCTGCAAAGTACCTTCGATTAGTTCAATTCTTAAACATACACCCTGCAAAGCACTTCGCTGGGAAAGGGAAAGCTGAATAAATCTGAAACATCTTCTTGGTAGTCTGGAGGGCTTCAGGTCAGACACTGGGACCCTCTGTGGGCTGGGACCAGTCTGCTCCAGCTCCAGGGATTCCAACCAGGCCCAGCAGTGCCCAGGGACAGGCTGGCATGAGGCACCAGCAGCGACTCCAAGCACACAGTGAGTACAAGGCAGACAAAAAGGGACCCCATGAACTCCTCACACCTGAGCTCAGGCAGGGAGTACAAAGGATCCAGACAAAACAGACAGTTCTGAAATAGAGATCCACTTCTTAGTAAGGCTTTGAGTGCACGTGTTTGTTTTAAGTACTTTTCTTAAGTTAATAATCACAAAAGACAGGCTATAATTCTTCAAACAGTTGTGATCCTTCGTTCCAGTAAAAAACACACCTGCAAACACCTCTGCAGACATGGCTTCAGACCCACACTCACACAGGGAGCGTTTTAAAGCTTGTAGTAAAAATACTTCTTTTATCCAAACGATAAATATTTTAAAATAAGCATTTACAAAAATAAATGGTCCTTTCCCAGAGGGAAGGACATTTACAGCTGAAACTCTGAGTACATCTGGAGGCAAGGCAATTATTGATGAAGCTGGTTAATAAAATCTTTGGTATAAGACATGAATATTTATGCACCGTTGGCTTCCCTTGGTTACTGAGCAGACAAGTGAAGAGGCAGCTCTTCCTTAATCTCTTGATATGTCTTCCAAATACAACATACAAATGTTTCTAACGTGTCTTCCTATGATTATAGGAGAAAAGCCCAAGATTCTCCTGGCTCTTCCTATGACTTTGGTATCTACAACAGAATGAAGATGAGAGGAAAAAGAGAAAGAGAACACAGTTAAGTTGCATTCTATCTGGGAAGCAGCACCTGCAAAAAGTAAAAATCATTCGAAAATAACTCTAAAGGAAACATTTCCTTCAATGTTGTAGAAATCAAGTGCCTAAAGATGAGAGCAATCAATCTGTTGGGATTCACTGCTGCAAGGTCAGACAGAAAGAGGAGATGGGTGAGTGAGGGAAGGGGCAGCTTTACACCTGGGCACAGCACTGGATGGCACAAGCTTGGAGCACCACCCAGGTCTGGTGGCCCTGTCACACTTGGGGCA
This sequence comes from Sakesphorus luctuosus, assembly GCA_013396695.1. NCBI lineage: Eukaryota > Metazoa > Chordata > Aves > Passeriformes > Thamnophilidae > Sakesphorus > Sakesphorus luctuosus. The sequence goes on from VWZD01013170.1 coordinate 53,208, forward strand.
CTGGGACACTGCAGAGGGCCAGGAAAAAGCCTCAAAAACTGGAAAAAGGAGCTTTGGAACAAAACACTTGCTGAGATTATTTTTGCTAAAATTACCAATTTGAGGCAATGTCAGCTGGCACAGAAAGAAGGGGCAGGTGACTCTGCAGTCTGGTAGGGAAAGGCTGAACAAAAACATTAGGCTGGACCTAAAACCAGTTCAAATTTAGAGTCAGATATACACTTCTAATTCTGTGGACTGACTGGGATCAAGAGAAATGATGGATTCTCTGGGTTTTTGGTGTCAATCCCTGAATGGTTCTCTGAAAATGCTGTGGATGACTGAATCTGACAAATGGAAGTAATGGCAGTTAAGGGAACACCCAGGTTAGGCTTGAAGGTCTAAGGGTTCCCTCAGCCCTAAACTCTGACACCATGGACAGCCCAGCTGAGGGATTCTGATCTGGGAATGAAGCACAGAGCCCAGACTCTCACATCACCTGCCAAGTTCATCAACTCCTGCTACTGTAACCTACAACGCTGTGAAAAAGCCCAGCAAAGAACAAAGTAACTGCTGTGTCCGGGCCATGAGGAGCAGAAGGCACTAACCCAAAGCAGACTTTGGATTCTGCTGCCCATCCATCACTGCACTCCCCACGACACCCTGAGGAGACTCTGGAACAAGTGGCAGCTCTGGCTCAGCCCCCTGGTCTCTCCCCCTGCTGTGCCAAAGCTGATCCACGTGCCCTTTCTCTCGGAGCTGCTGCCCTGACCACAGTGCCAGGAGGTGGAAGGTGGGGCTGTGGAGAGGAGCAGGAGCTCTGCCCTGCTGGCTCTCAGGTGACAGGGAGAGCACACCCAGAGCCATGGGGGCCATGGCTGGAGCTGCTCAGGCTCAGCCAGTCCAGCCCTGGCACTAGCCAGGCCTCACCTGCTCCCAGGGGTGTGGGAACCAGAGGGTTTGGGTCTGTCTCATGGCTGCTGTGAATAATGACCCATTGCTCCAGCAACAGGAGCTCATGCGACTGCTGCCTTTAAAAAGAGCCCCTCCTTGTGGCATCCTCTTAGGCAAACTATCCATTATTTATACCCCAGCCTGTCTGCAGTGCAATTTGTGTCCTGAGCTCATTAATGAGTGATGGCCCCTTGCCCTGCCCTGTTCAGCCAGGTGAGAGCAGGGCCCTCTCTGCCCTCCCAGCCAAGAGAACCCCCCAGAGCAGCTCACCTGAGTTACAGCAATACCAAACCAGGGCAAGTCCTGCAGCCACGCTGAAACAGGCCAGGAAAAACACTGGGCCTGGAGAAAATGGGAAAGGAAACACATTAAGGGAGGGCAACAGAAGTTTAGCCTGGTTCAGAAATCATCAATTGCTATTAATATGCATAATTAAGCATATTCAAATGAAGCTAACACATTCAGTTCTTATGTTCTGGAGCTAAGGTACCACGAGGCACATTTACTACACAGCAATTCATTTTTACTACAGTTGCTTTGCCACCATTCCCTGTGGAATTCAAGGGAAATCTTCCTTAGATGTTTCCCCACTCTAAAACTTTGTGCAAACACCACAGGAAACACCACCCTGCCTACTGGGCCCTTGCCACACAGTGAGGCATTTTCATCCACAGCCCCTCAGAGCCACATTTTTAGGGGGTTTTTATTCCCCAGAGATGTCCCACAAACTCCACTTTGATGCCAAGAGCAGATATTCTTGTTCTGTTTACAATTCTCTGGGGGCTGAGATGAAGAGGTAAAAGGGCATCTCCAACAAACCTCCCCCCTGGAAACTGCCTGCCTGGAATTACACATATTTAATGCTGATGGTCATATTGATGTTCAATAAAACCTTCCCAATTCACACTTAGCCCCTGACAAAACCTCATAGAGATTTGTATCTGCTTCTTTATTGCCTAAAATTCTATTTGTATTTACTACTTCACTAGGAATAGAGCTACAATGAAACCGCACCTGTTAATGGAAGGACAAGTGTACAGCAGACTAACAAATCCCTGGAGCTGCCCATGTGGAAAAAGCCCCTGGAGAAACCAAAGGAGCAAGGATTTGGTTGCTCCTTGGGATGTAATCTCCCTGTGAGGGTGGGTAGAGGCCAGACAATCTCCAATTTGAGGACAGGTCAGGAAAAAAAAAGTCAAAATAAACCAAAATACTACTTCATTTTCTTATTTCCAAGCACTTTCTCTGCTCCTCCTGTACTGTTCTGTCACAGACTGCAAGAGCAGTGGGAAAAATCTGAACAGCAATTTGGTTCAACATTCAAAGCAACAACACCACAGGCAAAAGTATACATTGAATTGACCTGTGTTTCTGCCCCTTGTTTCAGTTTTGTCTCAGGAAAATGGCAAAAAGGCCTAATATACAGAAGGTGCTTTGAATCTCTCATAACTGTATCCACATGTCTAGATAAAATATCAATTAAACTTAAATGATAAAATAGTTCATTAAAACTTTTGAAAATTCATGTTTCCTTCAGCTTTTCCTTTCCAAAATATCCTACAGTGAATACAATATTTGTCTCTGTTGAACAGAGGAAGGTGAATATAATTAACATGCTTTTCTGAGGAAAACATATTTAAGTTCATCCTTCCTTTCTGCCTTTGCCTTCAAATGATTTGTACTTAAACTGAGAGCTTAAAAAACCTTAAAAAAATGAAAGTCATATAAAAAATATTGTTGGCCTTGTGCAAAGTGACAGCAGCACCTGAACAGACCTTACTGCTCAAGCACTGAAGAAATCAAAGGAATTGAAGAGTTTAGTTGTAACAGTGTAATAAAAGTACCATTGTAAATATTGATTAAACTCTACAGTCTCTTCCATTTCCTGGCACTGGTTTCCTCAACAGCAGCTCAGTACATTTTCCTCCATTAATTCTACTTAACTTGTGACAGTAAAGACATCAGAAATCAAACTAGTTGTTACATGAAAAGCAAATTACATGATAAAATAAATTGCATCATAATCTGCAAAGCCATTCCATGGGTGACACTGTATGGTTTATTTACCCCTGTCATTTAGCATATATTGCTCCTTGCCAGTGTCTATCTCTGTGGGATCTGGGGTTTCTAGAAATAAAAGCAACACATGAGAAGTTAGTACTCAGCTCAAGCAAACAAACAAACATAATCAGCACATGCAAAATGATGCAAAACAACACATTTCGGAAAAATATCCAATATTGACACAAAGAATTAACCCCTCCAAAGGTAAATCATCACTAGAATATAAACCTAGAGATGTGCTGATCAAAAAACACAGGCAAACAGTCTCCAATCTGCTCAAGCCCTGAGCACAGAACTACCACTCCACTTGTTTCCCAGGTGAGGAAAGCAGGAGACAATCCTTCCATAATGCCAGCAATTTGCATGGGAATAAATACAAACTATTGGTTAATAAATGTGCTGATCTGAAAACACCTTTAGATTTTCATGGATCCCCATCCTTCGTTCGTGAGCAAATCTCTGGGTACTGATGTATTGAATGGATAAAGCACTTGGAAAAAGCCTCTTGGTGCAGATTATTCACCTAAAATAATAATCTTGGCCCAGGTGGCCAAGAAGGCCAATGGGATCCTGGCCTGGATCCAAAGTAGCGTAGCCAGCAGGCCCAGGGCAGTGAGCCTTCCCCTGGACTCTGCCTTGGGGAGGCCACACCTTGAGTGTTGTGTTGAGTTCTGGNGAGGGGGTGGATTCCCCATCCCTGGAGGTTTTTCAAGTGAGCTTGGCCGTGGCACTGAGTGCCATGATCTGGTAAAGGGACTGGAGTTGGCCCAAGGGTTGGACTTGATGATCTCGGAGGGCTTTTCCAACCCAATCCATTCTATGATTCTACAATTCTATGAAAATCAGGTCTTGCCTAAAGACATGCCCAACTCCTTTGAAAATCTCGAGGTGCTACACACTACCATTTGGCACAAATGATTTTTGCCTCTATCTTTCTGCAAATTGTAGCAGAAAAGGAGGTTGGCCTTAGACAAGGTGTTCAGTAGTTTCCACTCTGGGAACAAAGCCCCTTTCAGAGCTGCCTTTAGCACACAGGTGTGGAGATGGCCCTGAGAAGGGATGTGCACACCAGGCAGGACAGAGGGGGAACTTCCCTCAACACATCAACAATCTGTGCAACAAGTTTTTCAGCCAAACCTCTTGGTGGTCATGGAATCACAGAACCATAAAGGTGGGAAAGACCTCTAAGATCATAAAAATCCAACTGTCAAATGGTTAAGAGGGTTAAAAAAAGGAAAGGAAAAAACGTCAGAGCTCCAAATATGGCTGTCAGTAGGAAATAATTAGAGACTAATTGATTTAAACTGATCTGTGGCAGCACTGAGAGAAATAAAAACCTTTTCTGAGTCACATGGAAGCTCCTGTTTGCCTTGAAGAGCTCCGAGGCTGCCTCAGCTGTGTGCCTTACTCTCCCTCTAGTGGGAATGCTCAGACATTACCAGACACCTCGCTGGCAATTCACACTTAAGGTAAAGAAATTTTGTTCTAGCACGATTTTTAAAGCTGTTTTAAAAACGAAAAATATTTATTTGAAAGGAGTTCCTCTGTAGAAAACATTTGCCATATGTACAGCTGCATGTAATCTGTTACAGAACTCCATCCTGGCCATGGTTCATCCCTGCACTCATCAATAATATCTGCAGGTGTTTGGAAGCTGCTTCTTTCAGCTCAATCTGCACTTAGAAAAAAGTGCCCACGTCAGGGATTCACCTTTTTCTTCACGTTTAAAAATTCTAGTGGTAATTCTGTAAATGCTCTGTGCTGAATGTGACAAGTTTGACAAGTACTGCTAAGAGAGTTATAGAATCATGGGAAGGTTTGGGTTGGAAGGGACCTGAAAGACCATCCAGTTCCATCCCCCTGCCCTGGGCAGGGACACCTTCCAATAGGCCATTTCTTGAGCATTCAGTGCAGACTGCAGATCTTTGTTTTAATTACAGAACTCAAAAGAATCAGCAAGCATATTAACACACTCATCTCAGTATTTCTTTCTCAGGTCAACAGAAGGAAACTGCAGAACCTCAGCATGTAGCAGTGTTTTAACCCAGATATTTAAATTATTCTCATCCTTCTGAGGGTGATAACACAAGAGAGTGCACCAAGATAAAGGGAATTTCATGACTTTTGGTGGTTCCTGAAGTGCCTCTGCACAATGCAGCAGCAGCAGAACAGTTTGGGGGCACCACAGAGGCTGTTTCATGTGAAGCACTTCAGGCACAGGTACAGCCTGAACACGAGAAGCCCTAACCCTGCCTGCTCCTGGGGTCACCTGAGGAGAGCTCTGAGGCACCACAAAAATCAAGTGCAAGGACGAGCACATTTCTGCTCTAGCTAAAAGTGAAAGCATCCCACAGACTCTATCCAAGTCTCCTTGTAAAGATACATTATCAGAAATGGCTTGTAGAAGGTGCTGTTGAACATTAACAAAGCTTAAACCCTTAAACATCAAAACAGTCTTGAAATTTATTCTTAGTGACTACACTGAGACTTCTCAAACTGCTCTTAACTCATAAAGGCTGTCTGCTGACTTCTAGTCAGCCTGGCAGAAAAACCTGTTGCTCTTGAGCTCTACCAAAGCAAAAACAATAGACCCAGAGAGGGGGTGGATTCCCCATCCCTGGAGGTTTTTAACCTGAGCTTGGCCGTGGCACTGAGTGCCATGATCTGGTAAAGGGACTGGAGTTGGACCAAGGGTTGCACTTGATGATCTCAGAGGTCTTTTCCAACCCAATCCATTCTATGATTCTATGAGCCAAGACTATTTGATTTAAGAGCCTGTTCCCCCCAGGGCATGACTTCTCCAAATATCAGCTCAAAGCACTGCCTTAAAGCTGCTGCAAGGCTCAGTCAGTTGGGATTTGTGCTCCTCTGAGATTCTGAGGCAGGATGAGCCAACATCCCCAGATCAAAAGGGTTCAGGTATGGATGTGGGTGACTCTGCAGCCTCCCAGTGCTTGTGCTGGGCAGGTACAAATCCCTCACTTCAAAATGAAAGGTAAAACGAAGGTAATTACAATTTTACATGACAGTTTCACTGCAGAAACAAGAGGTCAACCTACAGACTTTTGGAGTAATGGTTTGAATCTCACTGGAGTTTGCCTCATGTCTGCAATTTACCCTGGCACCCAGCTGTGGAGGTTCCTACAAGCAGAAATCAGCTGCCTGCTGAAGCATTAGTGCTTTATAAAGATTATAAATCCTTTATAGGGATTTCTAAAGCTGCAGTCTTTTTGCAGGTCCTTAACCTAAATGTGGGAGTTTTTCCTCAAGCTCCTCAAGCCCTTTCAGTGTTCAGGATGCCTGAATCTTATTTCCCATCCACCTGAAACACTGCTCTTTTCTGCATTTCTTAGGTAGGGGAAAAAGAGAAGTCCAACTCACAGCAGCAAACACAATCCCTGGCTGGCAAGTCAGGCTTGAAACTTTTCCTTGCAGAAATGAACTCCTTTGCAGCACAGAATCAAACCTGTTTGAGTTTCAGTCCTTCTGAAGTACATGCAAGGGTACTTGGGGAGCAGCTCTACAGACATCAGTCAGGCCTGTCAGCTGCACAAAATGAGTCCTAAGTGATTTTAATATCCCAGTCCCTCAGTGCAAGGGCCTGTGAATGTGTGCTATGTGTTAAACCAGGCACAAGGAGGAGATTTATGGGCCAAGCTCCTGGCCCAGCAGACACTGGAGCTTAACAAATTGGAGGCTTGTAATGTTCTCCTGTGCTGCAAGTCAGAATGAACACAGAGGAAATACACAAGCCATTATGAAGCAATGGCTGTGAAAGAGAAGTTGTAACTCATAGGAGTTATATCACTGACATGTTGCATTTAAACTGTTTTAAAGACATATTTCATATTTCAAAACAACCAGAGTTTTGCCTGCACTAATCAACAAATAACAAGAAGTCAAATCCCCTTTTGGAAAACTCCAGTCAGAAGGAATTAAGGTATCTCCCCAAAATTATTTAAATAACCTGTTTATTTATATTATTGATAACCTGTTTAGGTTGTCTAAATAACCTAAACCTCACCTGAAATGAGGTTTTGTAATACCCTGATGAGGAAATCCGCACTTCAATCAACTTACAAATCAACTTACTCAGGATTTTCCTACTTGGCAGGTCATTAAACAGCTGTTCAGCATTGATCTGCAGAGCCCTGTAAAACTCCTGACAGTGTCTGTCTCCTTTCTTCTGAAGGTGCTTTAACAGATCTGAGAGCCTGGTATGGAGTGATGCCTTTGGATTCCTGAACTGTAAGAGAAAAGCACTCATCAGAAGAGAGATTACAAGAGCTGGAGATCAATTTTACATCAATAAGAACCTTGCCAGGGAGTGAAGATATGGAGCTGCTTTGATATTTCAAAGGCCAAAAAAAATAAGAACCTAAAAAGGACATACATGCACTGCACAGCACTGAGCTCCATCTGATCAGCAAAAGCCTGCAGATGCCTCTGCCTCCCCTCATGCTTTTTCTGTCCTGATCAAGTGAAAGCCACTCTTCATTTGATGTCTTCCCTGGATCCAAGCTAACATGGCATTTGCTATTCTGCAATTTGGTTCTGACAGCTGTTGAGAGAAAATATCGTCAAAGCTTATAATAAAGTTTGATGTTTTCAAGTTTGCCCTTACTTGTCTAGTAATGATCCCCAAAAAGGCACTTTATACTCCTTATCCTAGTCCCAGTATTGCAGTGCTCATCTCTCCAAGATTACATATTCCATTGTTTTGCTTTGAATCCAGCACAATTAACTGCTGAGTACCCAGTTCCACAGGCACAAATTCCCATTTATTTCTCAGGTGACAGGGCAAGCAGCTGCAGAGGAAATCACCTTTTTTCTGTAGTGCTAAATGTGCTGAGTTATTAGGAGACCTTACAAAGAAAAGGAAAACACATCCCTAGCCTTACACATCAAACTGATTTCAGCTTATTTGGAAAACACTCAAAGCCATCCTCAGCAAAGCATCGTATTTCATAGCAGCACAGTGGATAATCTTTGGAGCACACTGAGTTAGGAACAACTCCTGCTCGAGGGGGACAGGAATGCCACAGCCCTTACACAACACTCCTTATTCTGACAAAATTCCCACAGGGTCTACCAGATACAGCTGAGATTATAAGGGTCCTAAACACTCAATAGAGTCGACACAAACTTGCCTGGCCCATGCAAAAGCAGTTCAGTCCTGCCTAAGTGCAGAACTCACAAATCATGTTTCACAGATTCTTTATGTATCTCTTTTGAAGCTCTTGAGGGAATGAGATGATCTCGTCACACACATGTCACACTGGTTATCATGAGTGAGTGGCAAGGCAGACTCAGCTGATGATCTAGCTCTGCTCTGCACCACAAAATACTAACTGTCCCCACGAAGTTTGATTATGGCAGAATTACACCCATTTTTCCTGAGGTTAAAATACAGATATGCCAAATCCCTGAGCCTTGTGCAGATGGGAAGCCAGCAGAGAGCAAGTACAAACTGTTATAAATAGGAGTGGGGAAGCTCTTAACTGACTTCAGTTTTATCTCTCCACAAACTTAGAAGCTCTTTCTCCCTGAAAACAGCTACCATTTCTGAAAGCTTCATGCCAGGGAGGGTGCCCTTCTTCATACATGGTGGCAACCACTGCATGTTACTTCCCACAGCTCCCACACTTACTGGGGGGACTAACACCTCCCTTCTCTACCAGTACCTAGAGTTATTAATTAGTTACTAAAACTGATTAAGTTAATGTAGATGATTCTGTGGGCATAGCTGGAGGCAGCACAGGTCACTGCCCCACGTGAGGGGACAGGCATGCAGGGCACTTGGCCACAGGGTGGGTGCCCTCCTGCCCATGCAGTGGCTGTCTGGGTACGTGCTCCTGGTCATGGCAGGGCCCCTGGCATCAAGCTGCTGCTGGGGGAGTGTCCTCTCCTGTAATCACTTGGCACAGGGAATGTGCCAGCCCTGTGACTGCTCCTCTCACATGAGATCCCAGATACCACTACTGAGAAACAGGAGCTGAGGAGGACTGGCTGATGTGGCACCACGAGTCACGTGGGGAAGAGCTGGTGACCCACAGAAACAACACAACAGTCAGAGTAAAACTCATCCAATTACCTTTTCAGCTTCTTCATTGGTAAGAATTTGGGGATAGACTCTGTTAAGCTGAAGAACAATTTTATCCACCACTTGCTCATTCAGTCTGCTGGTGTTGGTAAGGAAATACATGTCGTGCTGCAGCCGATGACAATAGGACTGATCTGGAGATAAACAACACACAGAACAAACCACAGCAGTTCAGTAACAAGCCATTTGTAGATTCTGTAAATTTCATTTTCCTACCAGTGATAAAACAGCTAAAATAAAATCACCCCCACCACACCTAATTTTAGAAAGCTGAACTATCTCTTAGGGAAACACAACACAGCCCATCCACTTGAAAGGACACACATCCAAACTCCTGGCTGGGCACTCCTGCCACCTCCCTCTTTCCAAAGGGAGAAGGTTCTAAATCATTTAGAAGTCATGCACTGATGAGTATTAAATCAAATACAGCCCTAAAGTTAATACATCACTGAAGATAAATTTTCTATCATTCATGAAGTCAGATTATGACATTTAAAACTGATGTGTTTTATAAGAGCATCTCTGCCAAGAAGCCATCAAGGTCTTTAGGAAAGGATTTCACACAGGAGTGGGGAGAAAGGCCATTCAAAAGGCAGGGAAGTACACTCAAATACACACACAAATAAAACACATCTTTTTCTACTAACCCAAACCTTTGCAAACACAAATCCAGACTTGCTGTTGGTTTAGGCATCATTTCCAATTTGTCAGCAATGGATTTTGCAGAAGCACAGCCTTCCCCACAGCTGCTTGTCTGTAATCCCTAGATTAAGATACAAGCACAGACTGGTCCCACAGGTTACTGTGCCCTTATCAGATTTAAAGAGAACATCCATGACCTTGTCTGAAATGAGTGTTAAAATGTGAGTACACTGCTTTATAACTGAGCAGCACAGAAAACCAACACAAAACACCCCCACACCCTTAGCACATTCTCCATTTAAAGCAAATGCATAAGGTTTATGGTATTCTGGCTAGCAGAAAACACATAACCATCAGCCCCTTGTGCCCTGCAATTTAGAGAAGACAAAGGAAAGAAAGGAAAGAGCCAAAAAGCTTTGCCAAGATGCACTGCAGCTACACACAGCCCTTGCCCTTCCTGTAGTGATTGGTTTGGGTATTACAGTGTCCTTCTTCTGTTCTGTGTAGCACTGACAGCATTTAATGGAAAGGGTTCAGGAAAACCTCTCAGTGTGACCATCATGCACTGATAACTTCTGCAGTGCCAGTGCCACTCCTGTTCAAACAAGAACACACTGTGGCTGATGTGGCACAGAGAGCTGTGATTCTGGAGCAAAACAGGATTTCAGCTACAGTCCTACTTTTTATACCAACACCATTTTATTTCCATATGTTTCCAATGCCTCACTCTTCCCCAGCTCACCCCAAGGCAGCTGTAGTGCACTGTCACAAACACACCGCCCTGAAATACTCGCTGTGCAACTCCCTTTCACTGTGAGCAGTTCCAGATTCTCCTGGATTCGGGGCTGAGATCAAACTTCTCTTGGCCGAGGTAAGCACCAGGAGACTGGGAAGCTGTGTCTGTTCATGCAAATAGTATTTGGGGAATGAAGGCCCCTGACACTTCCTCCCACTCCTCTGCCTCAGTTACGTGATTTGTAGTGATTCTCAGAGTCACCAACCACTCTGTACCTTCTGCTCACTCAGACAGAACATGCATGAAAACAGGGTCTTACAGCAGAGCAATTACACTTCAAATAACACTGTGACAACCAACCAACCAACCAACCACAACAAGGGCCAAAGGCACAGAAAGGATCTGGCAGAATGAGTAGACAAAGTGAAATAAAAGCAGGCTCAGTGTCATCTCCCCTCTTGCTGCCCCGTCATTGCCCATCCTGCACAGGCAGACACAGTCAGAAACAGTCACACACCAGTGAAGGTAACTGGGGCCAACTGAACATCCCACTTAAGCCAGGAGCACTTTCTGAGCAGTCCTGAGTGCTCCCTGTCCTCGTGGTAGTTTCCACTTACACACACTCATTAAGCCATCACCTTACATGACAGTTCATGAGTCTTACCAAGGGCTTTTTGTCACCACCTGAACCCACACCTGGGGCACCAAATCACAGGGCAGAGACCTCTCAGAGATTTCAGGGGCAGCTACATTTTCTTACCATCTGAGCCAAAGGAGATGAGCAGAGAAGGAGACCATGCCCTTGGCCTCTCTGGCTATTGCTAAACTGTGCCTGCCAAGGACAGGTCTAATGCCTGCCTAAGGCACCCACAAGATGCTTCTCCCATCCTATGGGATGCTCTGTTTTTAAGAGGCACCCATGAACCAGTCTGCTGCCTCCCCATTCCCACAGATGTTTCACCTGACTGCACCTGCACCTGTACCTCCTCCGCCATACATGAGTTCAGTATTCAGGATGAGGTGCAAGGCTTAACATTTCCTGAAGAGCACTTATCAAGCTCAACACCAGCTCCATGAAAGCAGAGCAAATGTATCTCATCAACTCAGTATGTCAGCTCTCTTCCAAAATAGTTTGTCTTTTCTCTGATTCTGAGAGACGTCTGCCCAAACCACCCAAGGAATTGCCTTCAGACTAGAGAAGTGAAACTTCCCACACCAGCACCGCCCACCAGTGCAGAACTGTGCCCCAGCTACTCCATGTAAGAAAAACAAACAAAAAAGCCCCATCAATCCTAGCAGCTGGAATGTGGCACCCTGCTTTGGAGTGATAAGGATATCTGGAAAGCACTCCTGTGCTTCTGAAGGTGCCCAGGAGCTCCAGCAGCTTTGTCGTGGCACAGACTTTGTCCCGTGCAGTGCCAGCCATGGCCCAGGTGTGTGTGCACAAACGTGGCTGTGCTGGGAGGTTTTATAACCACTGCTCTCAAGCTGCAGCTCTTTAATAGTGAACGTACCTTTACGTACATTTTTAAGTAACAGGAACCTCAGACCAGGTAATTTCACAACTGCAGCAGAGCTGCTGATGTGCTGCCAGGTCTTAGGAATTTAAGGAGGGGCTGTTTGGGATAATTTGCATATCCAGCTTTTATCTCACTGCCTCAAAGAGACAGCAGCTACTGCAAGGACAATTTAAAATCCTTATGCTAAGGAGAATGCTTTTAAGCAGGACTCACCCCAGCACTGAAGGACAGTCATGCTGTTAGCCAGAACTTGCCCAGCAAACCTGGGAGACCAGGTCAGTTTCCCACAGTGTGGTGCACAGGTGGGCCATTTCCAGGCATTTTAATGTCCTCAGACTGCACAAGGATTGAACACAACTCCAACTTTGAAATGTCACATACCACAGTTACACCTTGTCCTCTGCCAGAACATTAATGTAACTGGGCTGAATCCTGTCTCCCAGTTCTTGGAGCCCAGAGCAGGTTTGCTCAGGTGTGCAGGTGCTGGGGAGGAGCTGGAGGGCTGGCACTGAGCTCAGCCCCACAGCTGAGATTGGGTATCACAACACTGAACCTGACCTGCTTTAAAAACGCTGGTGAGGAAATGTAAACTTGCCAAAGAGGCAAACAGGAAACTCAGAAACTGCCTTTGACAGCTGGGAAGAAAGCATGACTAATAATTTCATGTTATTGATTTATAATTACTAAAAGCCCATGACACAACACACACAACCACTTCCTTTTGTTCCCCCAAGTCTGAGCAGCCTCTGGCACACAGCACAGGCACACCCCCTGCACCTGACCGCACACACGGCAGGAAAGGAAGGACAGGTAAAATTAAGAGATATCAGGGAAAGGCAGCCACCAGCTCCTCAAACAGGATAAAACAGATTAGAAAATAATTATAACATCTATTAAATTTACAATCCATAATTTACCAAATAGATTATAAAATATCATCACTGATTTAGTGATGATAAATGCACAAGCAGCACATGACAGTAACAAAGCAGCACACTCACTGTTTTCCACCTGCAAGTACAAGTCACCCCCACTGAAACCCTTCAAAAAAGGACATCTCTTGATCCTTCCAAATGGACTATTGGGTTTTTGGCAATAGCTCCAGCATGACCCAGCCACTACACAAACTGCTGGCACCATAAGGCTGCTGAAACAAATTCTGTTCCTAGAAGCAACAAAGCTCATACAAAAACCCTGATTGTATTTGACCATAATGTGCCAGGCTGTGCTACAGCCCCTGCAGGAGAAATGGCAGGGGGGACAGGGACACCCCTGCTGAAGTTCTTCCTGTTTTAATAGCTGAGTGTTCACAGGGAGTTTGTCAGAGACAATTCCTAACCTAAGAACAGGCATGCCAGACCCCAGCAGCAGCCAGGATGTTGGACAGGCCTTTGCACTCCTGCTCCACATGGCTGTGCTGGGGTGTCTGGTCCCTGAAAGCTGTCACTGGCCACTGGCACAACACAAACCAGAACCTTCAGGTTATCCTGGTTCTCAAAAAACCCTTTGTAATTTTGGTTCTGCTTAACCTTCTTACCATAAAAGACCCCACTTTGCCTTCTGTATCAGGAAGATCAAATGGGATTTGTCTCTCCCAGGAGCACACCCTCCTCCACCATCTACTTCCACTGCCCTTCTGGATAAAGCCACATGGTCCTACAGACCTGCCACCTTAGGCTGGGGTCTGCATTGCCACTCATATTTATCCCAGTAAATGAACAAATCCAGCTGCATTTCAACTTCACAGGCTGAGATCAGCCCCTCCTTGCAACACGCAACCTCTCTCATCCAGGCCTGGGAGCACAAATGCTGCCAAGTGCCTTGTCAGGCAGGTACACACTCCCAGTTAGCAACTCCACCAACATTTACATAAGGACTCCTGATACTGTCCCTGACACCTCTGTATCTTTAGTATGGTTTCATCTTTGGTTTGCTTTCCCCTTAAAAGCCTCCTTCAGTTTACCAAACAAACTGACGGGATCATCAAACAGATAAATTTAAACACAAGAGACACAAACCCAAAGGCATCTCTCTGATGTTCTCCATAACACCACATAGAACTTGCAAACATCCGTCCCAGAAACCTCAGTGGTGTCTGCTGTGCAGTGCAAACACAAGTTGCCACTTCCTGTAAAACTCCTGGATGATTTTCATAAACTTTATACAGGAAAGCTGGCAATCAAGACCTCAAAGGTTTGGATCTGATGATCAAACCATTTTTACATGTCCATGCAAACTCCTTGCTGAAGCATTTCAGGAAAGAGATGAAAAAGTCTCTCTCAACAAAATGTTAACACAAATTTAGTTATGGCTTTTCTCTTTCAAAAGCCCAAGAAAGGGATGCTGAGGATTTAAGAAGGAATCTCTGGCTGCAGAGAAATAGTCAGAGATGATCAGATGGCACCGGCTACCAAATGCACCCTCGATGAGGAGCAACTGCTCTGCTCGTCTGGGCTGGGAGAGCGACACAGAGAGGACAGACAAATGCCACTGTCCTCAGTCACACTCACACACTGCCACGTGCTATGGCAAGTTACCAGAAGTAAAGAGTCTTTGACAGCAAGTAAGAGAACCACAGAATCATTTAGGAAAATAACCTTAAGACCACTGAGTCCAACCATCAAGCCAGCACCAATGGTGACCACTAAACCATGTCCTCCAGTGCCACATCCACACATTTTTTAAACACTTCCAGGGATGGTGAGTGCACCACTGCCCTGAGCAGCCTGTGCCAGTGCCTGACAACCCTTTCAGTGAAGAAACTTTCCCAATATCCAACCTAAACTCCCCTGGTGCAATCTGAGGTTGTCTCCTCTCACAGTCCCGTCCCCCAGCTCCCTGCCAGCTGCAGCACCAGGGGCAGCCTGTGCAGGGCTGGGGGAGATCGGCACAACTCGCAACACACACACCACACACCGGCGGTGTGAGAGACCTGGCACTGCCGGGGTGCGCCTGAGACCGCGATGGGGCTGGGGCTGAGCTGTGCCCGGAGACTGGGGCTAGGGCTAAGCCTGGACAGTCGGGCTGGGGCTGAGCTGTGCCCAGAGACCCGGGCTGGGGCTGGGGCTAAGCCGGGCTGGGGCTGGGGCTGGGGCTGGGCTGTGCCCCGAGACCCGGGATAGGGCTGAACCATGCCCGGAGATCCCGAGCTGGGGCTGGGGCTGAGCTATGCCTGGAGCTGGGGCTGAGCCTGGAGACCCGGGCTGGGGCTGGGACTGGGGCTGAGCTGTGCCCGCAGACCGGGACTGGGGCTGGGACTGGGGCTGAACTGTGCCCGCAGACCGGGGCTGGGGCTGGGACTGGGGCTGAACTGTGCCCGCAGACCGGGGCTGGGGCTGGGACTGGGGCTGA
>VWZD01013170.1:68667-89565 GCA_013396695.1 Sakesphorus luctuosus
GGGCTCCTCCGGGGCCGGGCCCGGCACCGCCTCCGGGGGCGGGTCGGGGAGCGCGGCCGGGGCCAGCGGGAAACCGAGGGCAGGGGTACCGGGGCCACCGGGGGAGCGGGGCCGGGGCCAGCGGGACACCGAGATCAGCGAGGTACGGAGGTCAGCAGGGCACAGAGGGCAGGGGTACCAGCGCCACCGGGGTACCGGGACCAGCTGGGCACTGAGGGCAGGGGGTACCGGGGCCACCGGGGAAGCGGGGCCGGGGCCAGCGGGACACCGAGACCAGCGGGACACCGAGGGCAGGCTGTCCGGGGCCACCGGGGTACCGGGGCCGGACCCCTCGAGCCCTCCGCAGCGTTCCCCATGGCCGGGACAGCCCGGAGGGTGACCCAGCCCCTCCCCGGTCTGTGCTCGCACCACAAGCCTGAATTCCCAGCCGCACAGCCACCAGGTTTAAAAACACGCACTGCACAGTTAGTATCGCCTCAATTCCCTTTCCCACAGGTAATTTCGCCGTCTGAAATGCCATGTGTGCCCCTTCACAATATCCACGCACGGTTTGTGTTTCCCTTGAGGTCTAAGAGCAATGGGTGCAATGGGTGAGGCACATTCGGCTGTGGTTACTCAGGCCTGGGGACAGGGACAACTTAGAATAGAATCATAGAATGAATTGAGTTGGAAAAGACCTCCGAGATCATCAAGTCCAACCCTTGGGCCAGCTCCAGTCCCTTTACCAAATCATGGCACTCAGTGCCACGGCCAAGCTCACTTGGAAAACCTCCAGGGATGGGGAATCCACCCCCTCTCTGGGCAGCCCATTCCAATGCCTGAGCACTCTCTCTGCAAAGAAGTTTTTTCTGCTCTCCAACTTCAATTTCCCCTGGCAGAGCTTGAGCCCCCCGTGCCCCCTTGTCCTATTGCTGAGTGCCTGGGAGAAGAGACCAACCCCCACCTGGCCAGAACTTGTCTCCTAGAAAAGGTTGCAGTGAGGCATCTAATTAATTGGGATGTATTAACCTTACAAGGGAGGAAGTACAAGCAAATCTGTGGATTTAAAAAGCTCCCATTTGCACTAAATTTCATCAGCATTTAATTAGCCAGCAAGGTGTGGAGGACCGGATGCCTTGCTAGGGATGAATGATGCTGCAGAGGATTGAAGGTGAACCTCAGCTTTGAAAATTGTGAAGAAAGGGATATGTCATTTATTATTGCAGGGTGTTTTTAACTGCAAAAGGTGGATTTCTACTATGGCAGAGACACAGGGTTATTTCTAATTATAACTGTGCTGAAACCATGAAGAAACTGTACAAGAGAGACAGAAATCCTCCAGAGGGATTAAAGTCACAGTAGGCAAAGCTGCCTCCAGACTGGTACATAAAATATTTCACCTACACAACTGCCCTTACACAGACATCTCTATTTAAATTTTGCTTAAGTGAAAAGTCCTCAAGCAGCAAGATATACCCTTACCCAGGAAACATTGTGTGGATGATACTAGTCCATATGATCCTGAATGGTTTGCCCTCATTTGCCTCTGTGCCATAGAATCATGGAATCACAGGATGGTTGGGTGGGAAGGGACCTTAAAGCTGATCTCTTCCCACCCCTGCCATGGGCAGGGACACCTCCCACCAGCCCAGGGTGCTCCAAGCCCTGTCCAACCTGGCCTTGGACACTCCAGGGATGGGGCAGCCACAGCTTCTCTGGGCAACCTGTGCCAGGGCCTGCCCACCCTCACAGGGAAGGATTTCTTTCTTATATCTAAACTAAATTTTCACTCATTCAGTTTGAACCCATCTCAACCCAAGTGTGTGGAAAAACTGTGCCAAGATACCAGGTTAAATGGATAATAAATCATATGGCTCCATGCTTTGAGTGGTGTAGTGTCCTGGGAACATGTAGCACTGAGGCTGGAAGTCAGCATGTCCTGACAGACAGGCTGGGGCTTCTGAAGCCCTGTGGGGTGGGCGTGAGTTACCAAAATGATTTAGTGAGGACTTGACTGTGTGCTTGGATCAGGAATCTTGGTTTACCCCATGTTGGAAGGGGCCATCAAGGACCATTGAGTGCAGCTCCTGGCCCTGCACAGGACATGCTGTACACCCTCTCAAGGCCACACCTTGAGTGTTNAAGGGTTGGACTTGATGATCTCAGAGGTCTTTTCCAACCCAATCCATTCCATGGTTCTGTGAGAGAAAGCTGCAGCTACCCTGGCAGTTACTAAAAAAATGCCCAAAACAAACCAGAGAATTTGCTGGCAGTTTGCAAGTGCAGCCACTTCGTGGTGTCACGGGGTGACTGTGACACCCAGCACAGCCCTAGAGACGAGGCCTGGGCTGTACCCAGACAAGTCCCGGGGCAGGATTTTGGCTGGCAGGGTTACCCATGCACTCCTGACACGTTTTTCTGCATCATTTCTCTCTCTGATACTCTCATCTTTGCTTTCAGAACCTTCCCTGTCAGGCTGCAGTTCCTAGCATGGCACAGCAATCCCAAGAAAGTGGTGGCCCACCCTGTGCCACATCCTGAGCTGTGCTGTGGCTCTGAGGAGCTCGTCCTGGAGACCTTCCCAGTGACCACAGCCACAGCTGCTGCCACTCAAAACAGAGATACTTGCAGCCCCACATTTACTCTTTAACATGTGGATCTATATTTCTGTACAAGTAGTGAAAGCGGCTTCATCTCTAGAAATGGGGAAAACACCTCACTGAAGTATTTTTAGTATTGCCAAATGCTGTGCCATTCATGTTGCAGATCCTTGAGAAGATCAATAGAGTTTATTCCATTTACCCTCAGGAACCCAGATCTTCCCAACAGCATGAAAATAGATTTTAAAATAATAATAATAATNACAGGCAACTTGTGGAATGGAAATTGTCATTCTATAACTCCTTTAATCATACTTTTTAAGACTATTTTGGATGGGGCCCTGGGCTCCCTGGTGTAGTAGAAGGTGTCCTGGCCCATGGCATGAGATGATCTTTAAGGTCCCTTCCAACACAATCCATTTGGTAATTCCATTATTCCAATTTATATATATATATAGATAGATAGATAGATAGATAGATAGATAGATAGATAGATAGATGATAGATAGATAGATAGATAGATAGATAGATAGATAGATATAAATATATTACAGCAAGAGCTGTTGCCTAGTACTAAGAAGCT
Organism: Sakesphorus luctuosus; assembly: GCA_013396695.1. Taxonomy (NCBI): domain Eukaryota; kingdom Metazoa; phylum Chordata; class Aves; order Passeriformes; family Thamnophilidae; genus Sakesphorus; species Sakesphorus luctuosus. The sequence goes on from VWZD01013170.1 coordinate 71,830, forward strand.
GTGGCTGAGGATTTGTTTTTAGGACCATTTTATACCTTTGTGAATTCACTGCATTTTGTGCTTTGCTAAAAAGTTTCCCTGGAGATTCTTCATTTAAAACCTTTTAGAACTTTTTAAACTACCAGAGTCTAAACCATTAAACTGAAAGCCTTGTCATCCTAACGTGGCATAGACCGAAATCTCTAATATAAATCCAAAATGTTTTTCATCACACAGGGAGTGAAATGGAAGTGAAAATCAATCCCTCAGGAGCACAGTGCCACACTGCCTGGAGATATTTTTGTCCTACGGACTCGGGTAATGATACAAGAAGCAGAGGTTAAACATATCTGCTCCTCATGCCTGTGGCATGCAAGAGCTCTGCGGCAGGATCGCTGGGAGGTTTGGAAAGACACATCCTGAGGGAGCCACAGAGGCAGGAGCCATGGCCACCCTCCCTGGCAGGAGGACTTGGATCCCTCCCATGGTGTGATCCGTGACATTAAGGGAGCACAGCTGGATAGGGAAGCCACATCTTGGGCGGTCACAGCCATGAGCTGGACACAAACAGCCCCAAGAATGCTCACGCTCCTGGGGCATTCAAAGGGAAACGGTGAGAAGCCCCCAGTTCCTCACAGAACCCAAAACTCTGATTCGTTTCAGAGTTCTGCCTCCTAATTTAGTGGCCAAGCAAAGTGGCCTGCCCAACGATGTTTTATTTCCCAGCAGATCCATTTCCTGGTTAGCTAATCTCCAAAGCCAGTGCTGTTTCCCCCTGCTAAACCGACTGATTTGTTTATTTGCGTGAATTACTTGACTTACTAAATATCACCCTTGTTCTGGCAGCATCGCTGTGTAGTGCTTTGTTTTATCTGTTAACTGTTCAATCACAATGCAGTTCGTTCTTTTCCCACAGCCCAAGAGGACTGAGTCTCTTTAGCAACAAATTAAATCCAGACAGTGCAGGCAGTTCCTGTAACAAAGTCTTTCTTTGTGTTTAAGAAATTACAATAAAATATTTCTTAATAGCTCAGATTACACACCAAGCTCCCTTCAGCTAGTTTTAGTCAATAATTTATAAAAAGAAGCTTTAAGAAAAGAAAAACCCCTGGGAAGGCAGTGTCGGGCTGGCCACTCCCGTCAGAGCCACTGCCCCCCTGGCTCCACACTCCTGTTCCCGCAGATTCCGACTCTTCACACCGTTGTTTTGCCCAAATTCCTCGTTACAAACATGCACTTACGCCTTGTGTAGAGCATCCTCCATCGGTTTCGGGGGGCTGTGCCGTGCCCGGCACGCGTCCCACGCGGGTCAATCCTCCTCCTCCTCCCCTCCCGGATAAGCAGAGGTCACGGACAACTCGGAGAAGCGAAAGTAAACGGGGAGGGAGCGAGTCCGGCTGCGAGAGCTGCGCCGGGAGCCGCGGGAGCTGCTCCGCTGCTGGGAGCCAGAGGCAATGGGCTGGTGGGTTCTGCTCTGAAGACAAAGATGTTTGCTTTTGCAAAGCTATAAGGGTTTTTTTTATGTATGTGTGCTCATAATTTCTAGGGTCGTCTTGCATATAGAATGAGTTATTTTCCAGTCTTATTTATATAGTAATAGTATTATTATTATTGGTATAATTCCTTTTATTCCCTTGTTGGTTAGAAGATGAAGAAAAGAATTCTCTGGCTCCAAACAAAGGCAGAAGCTGTGCTGCAAGTTCCCAGCACTTTATTTCCAACCAGTTAAAACAAACTGTTAAATGGGAACAGAACTGACTTGGGTGAAATCATCTTCCCCCAGAGGGTGGTGGGCACTGACCAGGCTCCCCAGGGCAGTGGGCACAGCCTCAAGGCTGGCAGAGCTCCAGGAGCGTTTGGGTAACACTCTGAGGGACAGGGTGAGATTGCTGTGGTGTCTGTGCAGGACTAGGAATTGGACTTGAAGATCCTTGTGGGTGCCTTCCAGCTCGGGAGATTCCATGGTTCTGTGACAGCCTTGCAGCATCCACAGGTCTGGAAATCTCTGGTTGGTTTTAAATTCCTGCACATTTACCATATTTACACCCCTCCAATTCTCCTCTATCCCTGTCCTTGGACATTTTAACAGCATTAGTAAAACAAGAAGATGATGGAGATAATGGAAAAATTGAGTACCTCTTTTTCCTGGCAAAAGGGGAAAACCAGCATATAGAATAAGCCTGACTATACTGATTATAAATTGTCCTGATGGATATTGCAGGAGTTGCTGTCTTGGTTGTGTGTTGGTGGGCTAATGAACAGCCAGGCTCACAAACATGTCCAACACTGCACTTGGCTCCTTATCTGATCCCTTGTAAAGTGCAACTCAAATTTTACACAGGAATAAAAATACTCAACTAATTATTAAAAAAAACTCCAAACAATGGAATTCTTGGAAGACAGGAAGCAAATAAATCTCTTTGAGCATCCTCCACTTAAAATAGGTGTGTAAATAAACAGCTGACAGATTTGACAAACTGACATTTTGAAGAGATTTGGGGAGGGAATAAAGCTGCTTTGTCTACATGTCCTCACATGGAAGTCACCCCTGTGCCAGCTCCAGGCCTCACCTGAGCCCGTGGGCCAGGGAGGATGGAGAGGATGATATGCAGCCCCCACACAACCCACAGCCTGTGGGAAGGAATGGCCAGCACTGGCCATGGGTTAGAAATCCCTGCAGCCTCCAGCTCATGGATACAGCATACATCCTGGGGCAAACACTGCTGGCAGCATTTCCTTATCACCTTGACCTTGAAACACTGGTCCAGAGAAGAGCAACGAGGCTGGAGAAGGGAGTGGAGCACAAGTGCTGTGGGGAGAGGCTGAGGGAGCTGGGGGTGTTTGTGCTGGAGAAGAGGAGGCTGAGAGGTGACCTCAGCACTGTCTGGAACTGCCTGAAGGGAAGTTGTGGCCAGGTGGGGGTTGGTCTCTTCTCCCAGGCAGTCAGCAATAGGACAAGGGGGCACAGGGGGCTCAAGCTCTGCCAGGGGAAATTGAAGTTGGAGAGCAGGTAGAAATTCTTTGCAGAGAGAGTGCTGAGGGATTGGAATGGGCTGCCCAGAGAGGGGGTGGATTCCCCATCCCTGGAGGTTTTTCAAGTGAGCTTGGCCGTGGCACTGAGTGCCATGATGTGGTAAAGGGACTGGAGTTGGCCCAAGGGTTGGACTTGATGATCTCAGAGGTCTTTTCCAACCCAATCCATTCTATGGTTCTAAACCTCCCCAAAATTTACAGATCTGAAAAACTGCCTTCTGGTTTTCTGCAAACAGGCAAAACTTCACAGCAAACTGCTGCAACAGCCTCAGCAGAGCTGCTGCTCTGGGAAAACAGTTTGGAAAGGCAAGGTGAGGGAATGCAAATAAGCAATTGGTCTGATAAACACTGTCACCAGTTTTTAAATCCGTGAAGAATTATCCCATCCTGCTGGCATGTACATCAATTAAATGTGCAGGGAGGGGTCTGTCTTGTGCCTCTTTCTCTAGTTTGTAGCATTTTCACTTGTTCTTTGAGTGCAAGCCATCAGTTCCATAAATACACAAGGAAATGCAAGAAATGGGAGCCTGAATCCAACTGGAACCACTGACTGGCAAACATTTAATGGTTAATGTTTTAAAAGTCTATTTTAGATTCTCAGCTGCTTTCATCTCCTTCCTGCACAGCACTTATTTCCCTTGGACAATAAATTATTTTTGCATGAGCAACAAGGCTGACTCCAGGGGGTGCAGCCACCAGAACTAAGCACAGTCCCAGAGGGAGCCGAGCCACAAATCTTACACAAACAGTTTGGGTGTTGCTTCCTTACCTTGGTGTGACTTTGTTGCCTCTTGCATTAGATGCCCAAATAAATGACAGTGAGCCAGTGCTGTGGCACAGGGACAGTGCACTGACCTGGTTTGTCTGGTGCTTCCCATGGCTGCAGCATCCCTGTCATATCAGGGATGCACTTTCTCCCATCCAGCATCCTCAGCTCGGCCCCATGTGTAGAACAAGGCACCCTGCTCATGTGGTGTGCTGACCCAGACATCCTCACAAGGGAATTTAGTTCACTTGCAGTCAGATTATTGCATTTTAAAGCCACATGGTAAAACACCAGGGAGCTAAATCCTGAAATCCAGCTAACATAATCATAGAGATGGGGAAGGGAAAGGAAATTCAAAGGTGCTGCAGAGAGGCAGGATCAAGGATATCTGAGTATCAAGGATATCTGAGCCACCCTTCACACATGTACCTGAGGCATAATATTGCCAGCAGGACAGAACAGCTCTCTCCCATGCATGCAGCTCTGTTTAATCCTAGATCAAGGTGTGCCTTCTTTGCAAAGGGGTTGTTTAATCATTTGTCCTACACTTTCTGGAAATCAGAGAAGCACTTTCATTCTGGTGCTTCCTGAGGTTCTCTTCTCTCCCCTTATTAAGGTTAGATTTGCCTTTTCCCATTTTCCAATACTTCCCTTGTCCATTCACAGTTTCCTGGAACTGTGTCAGTGTTCACATCTTGAGTCCTGTGTCACATTCTGGGACCCTCAATTCAAGAAGGACACGGGGGGGCTGGAGTGTGTCCAGGGAAGGGAATGGAGCTGGGGAAGGGTCTGGAGCACCAGGACTAGCTGAGGGAGCTGGGAGGGCTCAGCCTGGAGAAAAGGAGGCTCAGGGAGGCACTTCTCACCCTCTACAACTCCCTGACAGGCAGATGGAGCTAGGTGGGGTTCCCTGCTCCCAGGGAACCAGGCTGCCATTCCCTCTTGTCCTGTCCTTCCATCCCTTGTCCTCAGTCCCTCTCCAGCTCTCCTGGAGCCCCTTTGGGCACTGGAAGGTGCTCTCAGGTGTCCCTGGAGCCTTCTCTTCTCCAGGTGAACACCCCCAGCATTCCCAGCCTGGCTCCAGGGCAGAGGGGCTCCAGCCCTGGAACATCTCCGTGGCCTCCTCTGGACTCTGGGCCTCAGAGCTGGACATGGGGCTGCAGGTGGAATCCCACCAGAGCAGAGCGGAGCAGAGCAGAGCAGAGGGACAGAACCCCCTCCCTTGACCTGCTGCCCACCCTGCTGGGCACAGGAACTGGCTGGGTCAGGCAGGGGACTGAAAACTGCAGGCAAAATGGTTCACAGCACCACTATGGGTAGCATTAATTGAATTAACTGGGAACTTAATTGGGTTGAGTCCTGAGAAGCAGAGCCATTCTCCCTTCTGCAGCTCATCCCCTGGATTGCAGGGTGCACTGTGGGCTGCTGTACAGAACTGAGCTCATGAGCAACCATAAAAATGCTCCTTTGCTGCAACTTCCATGTTGCTGAATTTCAAGCCCATGGTTTTGATCTCTGCAGTATATGGCCAGGATAGAAGAGGGCATTCCCAGGCCTGCCAGCAAGCTACAATAATTGGAATTTCAAAACTGAAGCTTCAGAACTGAAGGTCTAAAGAGGACACCTGATTCATAACAAGGGGATATGCTACAAAACAATTACTGGAGCTTGCTATAAGGTCATATTTCCACCATGTGACAATACCCATTAGACACCTGATAACAGAATAAATAAGGCTTCAACTGGAACAAAAATAACTGTACAGCAACTACAGGATATACATCTGTGTGCATATAAACAACAGAGTAAGAGCCATATCAGTCACTTAACTATTCAAAACGGACAAAATAAGAAAAACCACCACCTTGTTTCCTGACATGAGAATAGATTAATCCTAGGAAAAGAGGCAGGTTTCCAACAGCTCCCTCAGCCCTTTATTTCCAGTGCTGTCACACGGATGCTGCAGCCATCCCGAGATCCAGGAAGGCTGTCCCAGCACTGTGACACTGCAGCAGCCACAGGGGGTCAGTGTGTGGTCCCACACAGAGCAGGGTGGGACACAGCAGGGCAGGACATCCTTCCATGTGCCATCCCTGCTCCCACAGGCTGGTTAACCTGGAGATGGACCAGCCTCACGTGGGCTCTAAAAGCAGAGCAGATGAATCAAAGAAAATGACCTTCCTGATACAAAACAATGGGGCATTCCATTAAAAACAAAATTTTATTGTAGTTCTAACACGCTACTGTGTAAAAATACAGGGGACTTTTCATTCTGAAATGCTTACAAAACCCACAGGTTCGGAGAAGGTTGGACTCTGAAGGTGTGTAATTATCATCAGTGACTTTGTAAGAGGCAAATATGCAAACTGGGTCCCACCTCCCCAGCTGTACAGAAGGACATTGTGCTTTTGCCATGGCCCCACTGCGCAGCAAACTGTAGAGAACAGCTACAGACTGCCAGCCCCAACATTCCTTCTTTAATTTGTCTCAGACCTTGGAGCACTTCTGTTAAATAACCATCCTGGAATATAGAAAACTTTCAAATTCATACGAATAACCAACTTTTCTATGCTGTCTTTAAGGCACATATTTCTACCCAAATTTCATTTTGGTCCAGAGGAGGAGCTGCATTTCAGACATGAGCTATCCAGGTATGTGGCAGCTTGGTTTGTTGTAACTATCCTTGTGACCATAGACTTCAACGACGTGTATGGAATTCACTGTATGCCCTGTGGTGTTGTGCCTGGGTCCAGCCTGTGCCCAGGGGGCACCACTGCTCTGCTTCAGCACCTGATCCTTGTCCTTGCAACGCCCAGGAGCTACCACGGCCCGAGTCCACTCCTCCTGGAACCTGGAGGCACAAGGGAAAAAGTTATTTTTGTTTCATATAATTCTGGTGAGGATACAGAACTTCCTAACCCATGTTATTTGCACATCAGGCATTTTGCAAACCACTTGTGCTGTAATGTAAGGAATTGCTTCTCTCAGCATCAAAGCCAGTTGGCAGCAGTGGGGCAAAGAACTGTGTCTTTGTAAAACCTGATGCAGATCTTGAAAAGACTTGTGAGTTTGTGGGGTTTTTTTGTTGCTGGGGCAGATGTTTTTTGTTTGTTTGCCATCAAATGAGTCCCCAGCTTCACTGTAGTCCTCTGCTACCTGGAGAATGTGACTGAGGACATTTGAGTGCTGAGCCTCGTGCAGAAGGAGCATCCTTGCTTGGTTAGGGGAGCCCTGCTGGGAGCACAGGAGCCAGCTGGGATTTGAGGTGTTACTTGCAGAGGTGCCAGTGGTTGCACTGGGGCTGGTGCTTGCCCTTGGCTGCCTGCCCTGGCTACTGAAGGGGCCTCAGGCTGGATCTCTGTGTTTGCAGCACTAGCAGTCACTGATCCATCCCACTCCCCCTCCTTCCCCATTAGGACGGGAGAGTTTGCCCAGCTGGGGATGCCAGCATGGGCCACTGCCCCAGGCAGCAACACCACAGCAGTGGATGATGCAGAGCAGCAGATGGAGATGGCAGAGGTGCTGAAAAGATGCTCAGTAAACCACACACCGTTCGTTCAGGAGCATGGTGGGGATGGGATCAGCTTGTTCCCGACCTCTGCTGACAGATGTGCTTCACACCCATGGCCTGTGAACCAGAGGCAGGTGAGACACAGCCCTTTGGGGGCCATGCCAAAGAACTGCAGCCTGACTCTGGGAGCTTTGTAAAACATCAGCTGTTGCTGGCAGAGCGAAGGTTGAGGGTTCCTGCCCAACATTCACTGCAGGTGAGCCAACTCCTCCAAGCTTCCTCTGAGCCCTCGGTGTGGGCCTCTGCACACCCACACCCAGGACAGCACAGCCTTACCCTTTAGTGCATGAAAACCTGGTAAGGAAACAGAAGCTGCTTTCTGCAGTTACTGGTTGCAGAAGGCAGCAGAAATGCTCACACCCCAATCGTGCATACACAGAGGAACCACAGGGGAATAACAGAAAATAAACCCAGACAACTGAAGCCTTGTCCTGGGACAGAGCAGGGATGCTGCAGATACACCTCTCCTGTAAAGGAGAACAAATCTTGCTCTTCACTGGAAAGCTGTGTTAGAACACCACTGCCCTGGAGGTGAGAGGACACTGCCAGTGCAGTCTGCATGTGCTCATCAAGGAGGTGCTCAGAGGAGCAGAATTTACCCACTTGTAATTCAAACAACAAACTTATCTCTTCCTCAGAATACCAGCTGGGTACCTTCACCTACATTGTATTGACATGCACTGTTTTAACTGTGCTTTTTAACCCTGGGGCCTCAACAAGCCCTGGAGTGTCTTTGTGTTGGGCACCAGAACACCTGTCTGAGCACCCCTGTGACCTGCCATCAGGGAACAGAAGACACATGGAATAATGCTGCACACCTCAGTGCCAAAAGAAAATCTTCTGAGATACTTTATGCTGTGCATTTATTTTTTTTTATAGTATGAGGAACTCAGTTCCATCTTCTTGAAGTGGTAATCAATAAAAATCAAGTCAAAGCAATGTATACACTGAGAATACTAGGATAAAGTTATGCATGGGCCAGGCCTGCCAGGATTATAGCTCAAATCCAGGTATTCTGGTTATGGTGCAGTAAATACAGTTCACCTGGGCAGAGTTCATCCCACTCTGATGTTTTCCCCTATAAAGCTCCATGTTGTCAAACACTGCAATTACCAACACTCTACCACCAAGTCAGGAAGCCAGACTGGCTAAAACTGTACTTGGAGGGCAACTGTACTCCTGGCTTAGCAATCCCTTCCTCCCATTTGAGGAACTATTAAATTTCTACCAGCTTCCACCAGCACACCTTGCCCAGAGAAGCTGTGGCTGTCCCATCCCTGGAGTGTCCAAGGCCAGGCTGGACAGGGCTTGGAGCAGCCTGGGCTGGTGCAAGGTTTCCCTGCCCATGGCAGGGGTCTAGAATGAGATGGTATTTAAGGTCCCTTTCCATCCAAATCATTCTGTGATTCTGTGGGTGTAGGATGAGGAAACAGTGGGCATCTCCTTTCCCTGCAATACACCAAACCCTCCCCATCAGAGAGACAGTAAAACCAGTTCCCCAAGCTGGGGTTCCACCTCAGCAGAGGATGAGAAGAGCTATTAAGGGGGTCTCAGTGCACACAGTGGGCTCTGCTCTGTGTGCATGGCCTTCAGTCAGACACAGCCTTCAGTTTGCTCTCTCACCCTTGGGAGCTCTGTACTTTGTTCTGAATAAGTGTGACTGTATTTTCAAGCATTTCAACTTCTCTTAACTCCAGTTCCCAGCTGGGCTACTTCAAAACATCCCAGTAACAGGATTAGAAGCCTTCCCTGTACCCCTACCCAGCAATGCCAACCCACCCCAGGGCACTGAGTGCTGCACAGCCAGGCTGGGTGCAGAAAACATTTGACAAGGACAGCTCTGTCTGACAGACACATTTGGAGTTCCAATCTGGGGGAGAATGGCCATCATAGCATGTATCAATGGAGTTTAGAGGATTCACAAGGATTTTGTTTTGTGTAACTTGAGAGCTGTTCCTTGCTGGAGGGAAAATGCTGTTAATGGGACAACCAAGATGTGTGAGAACACAGAGCATCAGGGCTGCCACAAAGTGCCCAGTGCTGGCACTGCCTCTGAAAACAGATTTTATACTGGAGGACAGAAGGGATTATTTTTGTTCCTGTATGTCTGGTGGCTCTGTACAAGACTCTGGGGTAATCATGAAAGCATTATGAAAACAATAACAGCAGCTTTATTGAAAGCACATGTTGCTGTACACACCCCCTTCACACTCTTGCGATGGCAATTAAGATTGAAACTCAGAAATGGGAGTACTTTAGCAACCAGCTACCCTACCCCTTCTGACAGGGCCCCAAGGTGAAACCACAGCTCACTTCCCCTGGCTCAGCTTTCTTTGAAACCTGCATGTCAAAAGGTACAGGGAAGATTTTAGTCTCTGAAAGGTGGCACTGGGGGACATAGAGCACAGGAAAAACAGGAGAAAAAAAAAAGAACCATTTCATGAATAGAGAAGCTCAAGTTGGACAAGTTGCAGGGAAAACAGGGAAAGGAAATCTGCCGCTCTCTGTGCTGGGTGTCCTCCCCTTTGGCCCTTGGTGCCACCCAACTGAGCATCTCATGTGGGGAACTGTATTAATTCCATACAATTGTATCAAACAGGTCATTTGCCCTTTGCAGCCCTTTCACTGGATGCTTTCTGTGGTGCAGGATCAAACCCTACAGTGATGAGGGTCCTGCTGCCTTCCTGTGCCCAGGGAGCAGCCCACAGGTGCCCCAGTGCCACTGCAGCCAAGCAGGGGGACACGTTCACACCCACCCAGACAGTGAGGACACTGTGCCAAGGGTCCTCTGCATGGCCACAGCCCTGGCACTGCCCTGCACATCCCAGCCTGCAGGCAGGACCTTCTGACAGCGAGGCTGATCATCACAGAAATGTGTGGATCTTCCGTAGGGAGCGAAGGGCTTGGCCCTCTGGTGACGCTGCTGACCTTCATAACCATCCCAACATATGGGTTTCCACATGACAATCTGGCACTGGCACTGTTGTAGGTGATGACTTGCCTCTTACTTGTCCCACTGGTGCACCTCCTGACAGCCATTTCAGGTGTCCTGGTGCAGTTTCCTGCTCTGCTGACATCTCCCACCAAGCTTTGCAGCAGCTTGTGTCACAACATGGGTATTTCCCCAGGTGTTGTCCCCTTTCACTGCAGTAAATCCACACCACACTACCCTGCTAATGGGAGGGCATCATCAGATCCTTCAGTGTCTTTATCTCTTCTTCTTAGGTGTTCAGAGGGCAAGGAGCTGGGAAAGTGCCTGGGAAAGGGGACAGAGAGCAAGGCAGGAATGTAGCCAGGTGTCCCATCCCATCCCATCCCTGGGCTCAAGCTCTGCCAGGGGAAATTGAAGTTGGAGAGCAGAAAAAACTTCTTTGCAGAGAGAGTGCTCAGGCATTGGAATGGGCTGCCCAGAGAGGGGGTGGATTCCCCATCCCTGGAGGTTTTTCAAGTGAGCTTGGCCGTGGCACTGAGTGCCATGATGTGGTAAAGGGACTGGAGTTGGCCCAAGGGTTGGACTTGATGATCTCGGAGGTCTTTTCCAACCCAATCCATACTATGATTCTATGATTCTATGATCCTGTTCACACCTCTAGAAGGTCCCTTGTCTCACAGCTGAGCTCAGTGAGCCTGAGCAGACATCAACAGTTCTTAGAGCAGCACACACTTCTCATTTGTGCCTTCCTCACAACCCCTTACAAAAGGCAGTGGAAGATTTCCACCATTATAGCCCTAAATCAAAGAGAAAAAGAAAACTTACTTAATTTTACTGTGGAGCTCAAAGCCATGAGCTGATCTCACCAACCTTGCATGTCACTGCTTGGACTGACTGGAAAATGCTGAGCTGCCTCTCCTATGGCCACGCTGGCTTTGGTTTTTTTCTGAGAAACCTTTTCCCTTTGAATTCTTTGTTGTTGGATTGTCCTTATTTGCTTTTTGCCGGGTACACTGGTAAAGCACCTTGTAGTCAGAAAGGGCTCTGGTACAAACATTTCAGCTCCTAAAAATATCTTCTTTGGGAGAACATACTGGCCTGAGAGATTCTTATTCTTCGTGGTAATATGCTCCAGCTGTGTGGAGAGCTGAAAGGAGGACTTCAAACCTACAGAGACATTTGACTCACTCCTGCAGTCAGATCAGCTGCTTCACTGAGAATGTTTTATAATTCACCTCTAAAAAGTCCAAATTTGAAATGCACAACTTCTTCCAAATGCTTCCACACCAGACAGAAAACCACACCAAATTTCTCTGATGCTCTTTAGATGTATTTTTGAGCTGGACTAGTTTCTCTCTGGTTGTCATCTTAGCTGACAGAGGATGAAAAGGAGTTAATCGACAGCCAGATTCAGTTCTCCCTGAGCATGGAAAACGCTGGATCATCAATTCTCTCTTCCAAAAAGTCAGCCCATCTCTGAGTCAAGGGAGTATCTATTCCAGGACAGGTTACAGGACTGTTATGCTGAAAAGCAAAGCAACAGAGCCAAGGTGGGGCTATTTGTTACCATCATTAGGAAGCTGATGCACACTGAAGTGAGCTCTCTCTGTGTTTTCTCTGCTGGCTATCTGTGTATCTCCTGGGAGAGCTGCCTCCTACACAGGCCCATACAGAAATGGGTCCCAGCAGCGGAGTGCCTGGTTCTTTAATGTCCCTTCATGCCAGAAGGGTTTGCTGTTTGCTCTCACAATGTCACACCAAACTGTGCATATTTTACCAGCCAGTGGTTCCAGTTGGATTCAGGCTCCCATTTCTGCTACAGAACACTTGTGTATTTGTGTATTTATGGAACTGATGGCTTGCACTCAAAGACAAGTGAAAATGCTACAAACTAGAGAAAGAGGCACAAGACAGACCCCTCCCTGCACATTTAATTGATGTACATGCCAGCAGGATGGGATAATTCTTCACGGAGTTAAAAACTGGTGACAGTGTTTATCAGACCAACTGCTTATTTGCATTCCCTCACCTTGCCTGTCCAAACTGTTTTCCCAGAGCAGCAGCTCTGCTGAGGCTGTTGCAGCAGTTTGCTGTGAAGTTTTGCCTGCCTGCAGAAAACCAGAAGGCAGTTTTTCAGATCTGTAAATACTGGGGAGGTTTAGGTTGGATATTAGGAAAAAATTCTTCACAGAAAGGGTTGGAAACACATTCAAATTCATCTGGGGTGCAGGTCCAGCCACCCCCCCGCAGTGGGTGAGCACGGCCCCCACTGGCATCAGAGCGACCCCACTCTTCTTTTTGGCACCAATTTCTTTACTATCCCATCTCAGTGACCTTCAGCACCATCTCTCAGCTGGCACAGAGGAAGGACAGCTGCCATTAAGTTTCTCTTGACAGATATTTTGCCCTGTGCTTGTCGTGGGGCAGAGGACAACCTGCTGCTCAGCAGCTGCCTCATCCAGGCTCTCCCACGTGGCTGCTTGCTGGGATGGAAGAGGACTCTTCATCTCAGGGAGTGGGTGCCCAAGCAATTATTCAAGAGAAGAAGTACTGCAGGGCCAGGTATTACTCTTCATCAGAAAATAACTGAATCAAAAATCACACATGCTGGTACATCAGAAGAATGTACCAGAGAAGAGCAACGAGGCTGGAGAAGGGAGTGGAGCACAAGTGCTGTGGGGAGAGGCTGAGGGAGCTGGGGGTGTTTGTGCTGGAGAAGAGGAGGCTCAGAGGTGAGCTCAGCACTGTCTGGAAGTGCCTGAAGGGAAGTTGTGGCCAGGTGGGGGTTGGTCTCTTCTCCCAGGCACTCAGCAATAGGACAAGGGGGCACGGGGGGCTCAAGCTCTGCCAGGGGAAATTGAAGTTGGAGAGCAGAAAAAACTTCTTTGCAGAGAGAGTGCTCAGGCATTGGAATGGGCTGCCCAGAGAGGGGGTGGATTCCCCATCCCTGGAGGTTTTTCAAGTGAGCTTGGCCGTGGCACTGAGTGCCATGATCTGGTAAAGGGACTGGAGTTGGCCCAAGGGTTGGACTTGATGATCTCAGAGGTCTTTTCCAACCCAATCCATTCTATGATTCTGCAGTCAGGCTGTGAGAGCTGTTCCCAACCCTTTGCCCAGCAATCCTCCTGGAGCTGCTTTGGTGGTTCATGGACATTGTTCTCCTCTTACTACGTGGCCCAGAGCTGCAGCTAATCTCCCTCCCATAGACACAGACCCTTTTTTTCAGCTAATCTGGCTCAAACCTCTGCAGCACAGAGCAACCTGCTATCTCTGCTGGCTGCTCTGAACTTCTGAGAAGTGATGTTGGGGAAACACCCCTCCCAGCAGCCCCATGCTCTGTAACTTGTCTTCCCCTGCTCAACATATTTAGCTTTTTAATATGAAAAATAGAGCAAATACCTGCAGCCCCTGCAGAGAACACTTTCTGCTAAAAAATGGTCTGTTCATCCTCATTGTGATTCCTTACATCCCAATGAAAGAGGTGGCATCAGCAGTGACTGCACTCTGGAGTTAATGATCCCAGTATTTGTACACATATTCCTCAAAACTGCATTTTAAAGCAATTCGTTCAAGCAGCCAAGAAGCCAGAATGGGGCTCATTATAATTACAGTAGTTGCCATGAAAATTCAATGTTTCCCTGCAAAACTCCATATTCATCATATTTGTTCTGTGCTTCAAACATGAGGGGGAAAAGATGGACTGGAGTTGGACCAAGGGTTGGACTTGATGATCTCGGAGGTCTTTTCCAACCCAATCCATTCTATGATTCTGTGATCTCATTTTGTGGCAGACAGGTCCAGAACAGCCCACTGGAACCTCTGCTGTCAAACAGCTGGGCTTCTCCATTATTTATAACTTCTATACATCAGCATTCTGCATCCACATCATGCCACCTCACTGCAGCCAAAAGTGTCTCATCAGCATACTAAGCCTTAAGGGATGTTTCTTAATCCTAAATTTCTCTGTAAACTATAACAAGTATCTTACTTGCCGGAAAGAACTGTCTTTTAGTTTTATTTTGTATAGAATCATCCTCACAGAATCATAGAATGGATTGGGTTGGAAAAGACCTCCGAGATCATCAAGTCCAACCCTTGGTCCAACTCCAGTCCCGTCACCAGATCATGGCACTCAGTGCCACGGCCAAGCTCACTTGAAAAACCTCCAGGGATGGGGAATCCACCCCCTCTCTGGGCAGCCCATTCCAATGCCTGAGCACTCTCTCTGCAAAGAAGTTTTTTCTCATCTCCAACTTCAATTTCCCCTGGCAGAGCTTGAGCCCCCCGTGCCCCCTTGTCCTATTGCTGAGTGCCTGGGAGAAGAGACCAACCCCCACCTGGCCACAACTTCCCTTCAGGCATTTCCAGACAGTGCTGAGGTCACCTCTCAGCCTCCTCTTCTCCAGCACAAACACCCCCAGCTCCCTCAGCCTCTTCCCACAGCACTTGTGCTCCACTCCCTTCTCCAGCCTCGTTGCTCTTCTCTGGCCCCGCTCCAGTGGGTATTGCCTCACCTGAAAGAATTGGCTTTTTATTTTATATTTCCTTAAAGGATTTTGATCCTTAAAGTGGTCAATCAAAATGTAACTCTCTCAATTCATGTCAATTAAGCCTAAAAAGCAGCACGACCTACATTCTTTTCTCATCAAAAACACGCTGAGATATCCTCAAGAGGGTCTTCTCCAAGGGTGAAGGAGTTTTCACTCTTCCAGACACTTCACATGCTGCAAGAAGCAGCAGAACAGTTTTCTTTAAGAAAAGGAAACGCTTTCGTAAAAATGACTGAAATTGTGAGGCCTCCACGCACTCCTTTCTCAGCCAGGGGCACTGCCCATCTCAGCCTCCCCTCCTAAGGGGGCTGCAGAGACACTTGCCATGGCTGCATCTCAGATAAGAGCACGTACCAGAGCCCTGAAAAAGGAAGGGAGGAAACAATTCACCTCCTGTTCTGCTCAGGACAGGTCCTGACTAGGAAAACCAAATGGGATTGCTGATTTGCCCAGAGGTCTGGGGAAATTCCTCCTTGCACAATTCCTCCAAATATCTGAAATGTTAGCACAGAACAGGATAGGGTAGGACAGAGTAGGGTGGGATAAAATAGACTGTGCTACACTAGGCTAGATTAGACTAGACTAGAAAAAATATTTCCGTTGGAAGGGACCCAAAAGGATCATCCAGTCCCACTGCTGGACCCCTTCAGGGCTGAACAAAAATTAAAGCACATTATTAAGGGCATTGTCCAAATGTTTGGGGCACCAACCAGCTCTCTGGTAAGCCTGTTCAGGGTCTGAGCACCTCCTCCATACACAAATGCTTCCTCATGACAAGTCTGAACTTTTCTTGAAGACCCTTGGTTAAATTCTCTTTTGGCTTGTTCTTGAGCATGGAAGGTTCTCTTTGGGATTGCCTGCCCTCAGTCTTGCTGCTTTTATCCAACCATGCTGTGTGCTTGTATTTATTTCCTTGGACAATCTGTGCTGTAACAGCTCGACCACTGCAGCAACACCCACAGGGTCGGAGGTTTCCTCCAAGCACAGGCTGCCAACATGTCCATGTGGCACTGGATGGAGGAAGGCAGGGCAGGAATCACCCAGGCAGAGAACATGCCCTTTTGTGCTGGTCCTCCCAGCACAGTCCAGCTCCAGGTTGGCACCTCCCCAAGGGTTTGCCTGCACTGCCCTGCTGTTCCCAGTAAGGTGGATGAACACAGGATGAGGAAACT
Source organism: Sakesphorus luctuosus (assembly GCA_013396695.1). Taxonomy (NCBI): domain Eukaryota; kingdom Metazoa; phylum Chordata; class Aves; order Passeriformes; family Thamnophilidae; genus Sakesphorus; species Sakesphorus luctuosus. Next base: position 87,833 of record VWZD01013170.1, read on the forward strand.
TAGCCAAATTTGGTAGACACAAAAAAATAAGGCTTGCAAGTGAAATATAAAGCTGACAGGTCATTTGTTGTCTTCAGGAGATCTCTCAGCACAATTCCCACATCTCATCCTGCACATATTTCCATTTGACTGAATTAGAGATCAGAAATCAGCATCTTTTACTAACTTGGGAGAAGAGGAGGCTCAGAGGTGACCTCAGCACTGTCTAGAACTGCCTGAAGGGAAGTTCTGACCAGGTGGGGGTTGGTCTCTTCTCCCAGGCACTCAGCAATAGGACAAGGGGGCACGGGGGGCTCAAGCTCTGCCAGGGGAAATTGAAGTTGGAGATGAGAAAAAACTTCTTTGCAGAGAGAGTGCTCAGGCATTGGAATGGGCTGCCCAGAGAGGGGGTGGATTCCCCATCCCTGGAGGTTTTTCAGGTGAGCTTGGCCGTGGCACTGAGTGCCATGATCTGGTAAAGGGACTGGAGTTGGCCCAAGGGTTGGACTTGATGATCTCGGAGGTCTTTTCCAACCCAATCGATCGATTCAATGAACTTTGATTAAACAGCTCATATTTGAGTGGAAAAAGGGGAAAAGGTAAAAATAAGGAAGGGTCACATCTGTTCCAAGAGCAGTTCTAGGACAGCTTTGTTCAGAATCACCTCCAGTGCCATTTCCATCTCTGATGAGAAGCAGTGCAAACAGCCAGACATTTAGCTGGGGGTGCACAGACTGATACACCTCCTCTCCTGGCGGGTTTGAGCCCTGGCCAGTGATTAGCCAGGATCCCCTCACCTCTGCACACTGGAGATAAAGCAGACCTTGATTACTGGTTGATGTCCTGCACTAAGAGCTGGGTATGAGCACCAGGAATTCACACAACATGTGCATTGTTCTACTAAAGAAAAACAGAGTTCCCAGGCTCTCCTCCTCCTGCCTCTGCCATTCCCCACTGAAATTTATACATCATCCAGTTTTCTAAATAAAAAATAAACTTGTAGATTTCTGGCCCCAGAGAAGCTGCTTATCCAGATAATGGTATATTCCCTGCTACTCTCAGGTAAGAAAAGGTGTGCAGAATTCAGTAAACACAAGCCTGTGCTGCATGAAATAGTGCATGGAAGGACCCAGAAGGAGCTCAAGGCTCCATCAGAGCTCTCACCTCTGCTTCCAGCCCTTTAGAAGTTTCTCCATGCTATTTTAAAAGCAGATTACACTTCCACAAAACATAAACATCGCAGCAGATTGAAGTTACCCAAAAATAAAAATTGCATCCTGAGTCTTCTAAAAACTGCTTAGGTTATAACCTGCACTTAAGTAGCTTTATACAACTTTGTGAAATCACCCAAAGCCAGAAATTAATTAAGCAGCCATCAGACTTCTGTGCAGGACTCCATTTGGACACAATTTCCAGCTGCACTCTGAGATGGAAGCAGGTTTATAATCTGCATAAGGTTGTTCTCTGCAGGTAAGTACTAGGAATCCCTGATGCTGCTGCTCAGAAAGGCTGTGCAGGTGAGCAGGGCATTAAAAGCAAACAAGGGACTTGAGAGATGGGCTGATTCCAACGGGATGAAGTTCAACAAGGCCAAGTGCAGGTCCTGCCCTTTGGCCACCCCAAGCCCTGCAGCGCTCCAGGCTGGGCACAGAGTGGCTGGAGAGCAGCCAGGCAGAAAGGGACCTGGGGGGACTGAGGGACAGGAAGCTCAACAGGAGCCAAGAGTGTGCCCAGGTGGCCAAGAAGGCCAATGG